>WTXJ01000166.1:0-44800 GCA_022376545.1 Russula dissimulans | reverse complement strand
CCGGGTTCTTATACTCCTGTGAGGCTGGCGCTCCGCGGTCTTTTGTTCATAGTTGGTTATCAAGTCCTCGCGTGTAGGTCTTCCTTGGCAACCCATTGATCATGTGCTGGTGAATATCCTTTCCATCTGACGAGATATTGCAGCTTCTTTCCTCGGCCGTGGGCTCGCTTGCCAAGGATTTGTTCCACTTCCCACTCTTCTTGTCCTTCTATCTCCTCGGGTGGTGGCTCTATAAAGTTCTGTCCGTGCTCCTCGGTCTCAAGAATGGGGTGAGTAGTGAGGCATGGAAGACGTCGTGGATTTGCCAGGTTTCAGGGAGGTGGAGCTTGTATGCCACGGACGAAATTTTAGCGGCTACCTCAAAGGGTCCGTACCGCTTTGGGGATAATTTTGCACTATCGTAAGGTCGCTTGATGTTTGTCCCTTCCAACCAGACTTTCTGCCCTTCTTCGTAGCCTTTAAACTTTGTTTCCTTGATGAGTCCTTTCTGCGCTTTGCTTATGGCCTCTTGGGCGGCAGTTCGGACTTCCTTAATGTGTCTCAGCCTTGTATCGATGTCGGGGATGTTGGTCCTTATTGTCGGTTGGTGTGCTTGAGGGGTGTAGCCGATGATGAGGTCGTAGGGTGTTTTCTTTGTCGTGGAGTGTGGCCAGGAGTTCCTTGTATATTGAGCGAGTGGTAGCCAGTTTGCCCATTGATTTTGTTGGCTTGCGCAGTAGAGGCGAAGGTATTGTTCCAGGGATTGGTTTGTGCGTTCACTTTGTCCATCGGTTTGAGGGTGGTAGGCCGTGGAGATGTTCTGTTTGATCCCTAATAGTCGGCAGAGTTCTCTACCGAAGTTTGAGGTGAACCGCGGATCTCTGTCGGATATTACCTTGGTGGGTATCCCATAGTGGGGGAACACCTGCGTAGCGTAGAGCTTTGCCACTCCTGCAGAGTCGATTGCTTCGTTACAGGGAATGAAAATCGATGCTTTGGAGCAATCATGGTCAGTGATGGTCAAGATCGTGTCATACCCTTGGGATTCTGGCAGTTTTACGATGAAATCGAGGGCGATGACTTGGAATGGGAGCGCTTGGGGGTCTGTAGTGATTGGGAAGGTTGCTGGTTTGTTGGGGTGCGTGTTGATTTTGACATTTGGCAGTTGGCACATCCTTTGATGTAGGCTGTAACGAACTCCTTCATTCTTGGCCACCAGTAGAAGGTTGAGAGCATCTCCAAGGTTTTGGAAATTCCAGGGTGCCCTGCAGTTGGTGAGTCGTGGAATAGTTTTGTCACCCCCCTCTTAAGATCGTTGTTTCCCACAACAACGAGTGCACCAGCTCTGGTCCAGATGTCTCCGTATTTTTCCAGTTTGTGGGTGGTTCTCCATCGTCGTATGGTTGCGTGGTCGATAGTCTGTGCTTGCATTATCAGTTTATCCAGGTCAAAAGCTGACCATTCTGCTCCATCTTCCAGTTGGACGCTTCGTGCCTTCATGGGTTTCATGTCTCCTTCGTCGTCACTACCTACCAATGTCTCGTCTGAGTCGTAATCTTCCGCCTTTGTCCGCGTTGCTTGGTATGTGGTAGTTGGGGCCGTTGGGGAGACGAAAAGGTGGTCAGGAAGGACAATCACCAGTTCATTGTTCTCCTCTGGGGCTAGGTCTGGTCGTCTGGATAGTGCGTCTGCTCGGTTTACCGCTCCTGGCTTGTATACTAACTGTATATGGTAGTCAGCCAGTTCTGCACGTACCCATTGACTCTTGGCCCCAATTTGTGTGGTTCGCGGTAGTACTGTAGGTTCGCGTGATCGGTAATTACCAGGACTGGGTAGGTGGAGTTTCGTAGGAGGTGTTTCCAGCACCTTAGCCCCCTGATGACTGCCAGTAGTTCCCTATCGTAGATAGGGTAGTTCTGTTCCGTTTTACTGAAGGTTTGGGAGTGAAATCCAATGGGGCGGAGCAGGGGGTTTCCCCTGCGATCCCTTCGTTCTTTGTCTGCTTGGTAGAGGATTGCTCCTGTTGCGAACTGAGAGGCGTCGACGTATAGGATGAATTGCTGGTCCGGGTCTGGGGGAATTAGCACCGGTTCGGATGTTACCAAACCTATGAGGCGTGTTACTGCTTTGGTACAGGCTGTATTCCATGCGAATTCTTTCCCTTTTTGCAGTAAGTCTGTAAGTGGTTTAGCAATGTTGGCAAAATTTGGGATCCAAGGACGATGGTAGCCTAGAAGTCCCAGTGTGCTTCGCACTTCCTTGACATTCCGGAGTGTCGTTGGCCAGTCAGTTATACCTGCGATTTTTGCTGGGTCAATCATGAGTTCCCCATCCTTTACCCTTATGCCTAAGTAGTCAATTTCTGTTTGGTTGAATTCGCACTTGGCCGGTTTGAGGTACAGGGAGTGTTGTTCCAGGATGTCGAAGTAAAGGTGACAGATTTCTTCGTGTAGTGCTTCTTCCCCTTTTCCAGTCATGACAATGCAATCGTCCATGTAGTGTCTGAATTTTCTGGGGTATTTAGCATATAATGGTCGCAAAACATCATTACCCATTCTGGTGAAGGTGGCTGGAGCGTTGCATAGTCCAAATGGCATTACGATCCATTCATATAGTCCTCTGCTTGTCTTGAATCCGGTTTTATAGGTGTCTTCTGTCCTAATGCGGATATTGTTGTATCCTGCTCTGATATCGAACTTACTAAACAGAGTTTTGCCCCTCAGGTCTTCCAAAATTGACTGGATGCTGGGGAGGGGTGTGACGTCCATTACCGTGTATTCATTGAGTTTCCTGTAGTCATGTACGATACGATGAGTGCCATCCTTCTTTTTTACCGTAAATGTGGGAGATCCATAGCGAGATGAGGACGCTACGATGTAACCTTTGTCCAGGTTGTCATCGAGGTACTCATCTAGGGCCTTTTGTTCGTCTTTTGACAGTGGGTACACCTTACTGTTAATTACCTCGGGTGCGTTGTCCTTTAGGTTAATCTCGTGGTCCCAGGATCGGTGTGGTGGTAGTTGCCTTGCCTCCTTTTCTGAGAATACTTTCCAGTGTCGTCTGTATGCCGTAGGGATTGTTGCCTCCGTGTTTACCTTGCTCGCATCATAGGCTTTTTCAGCCATCTGTTGGGCGAGTGTCGTTTTGTTAAGTTCCAGGGGTTCAGGGGTTATCTTCCTGATCGTCATGATTAGTTCGTCCCCTTCCTCCAGTTGAGCGATTGCTTCTTGTTGAATGTGTCGGATATATTCCTTTTGTGTCATGTTACCTTTGACCAGAGTATCTACTCGTACTCTTGGTCCTTTTATTTCTGCTTCTGGCCAGTTAATTTCTGGGTTGAACTTGGCGAGCCAAGGGTACCCAAAGATAAACCTGTCTTTTCCGAGATTAGTAACATAGAAGCGAACTCTTTCCTTTGTATCTCCTCTGGAGATCATTAGGTCGCAGTAATTGGTAACGCTTCCTGCCTTATTTTCGGTGCCGTCAATGTTTCTTACCGGTCTTGCTTGTTCGAGTTTCTTGGTTCCTAGTCGTAGCCTTGCTACTGTTTTATAATCGATAAAATTTTCTGTTGCTCCGCTGTCAATAAGAGCAATCTCTTCTGCCTTGCCTTTGAACGAGTATAAATCGAACACTAATTTGACTGAGTCGTGTCTGGTTATGTACATCTTTCTCAAGCGTAGGGCCCTAACTATGGCAGTTAGTTTCGGGCCGGTTAAAAATCCTGCGCACCATCTGCTATGGCCATGCGCTTTTCCTCATCCATGCCCTGCAGTATTCCCCATAGTTCTTTTGGATCCATGTTGCTAATGGAGTCTTTGAGGGATGGCTGTTCTTGTTCTTTGGACGGTTCCTCTGCCTTTGCTGCTCTGATCGTTGTTCCTCCTCCTCCTTGCCTTTTTTGAGGGCAGAAGCGGCTGATGTGGCCGGGCTGTCTGCAGCGGAAGCACGCGCCTTTCTTGCTCAGTTCGGCGCGTTCTTGCTCGGAGAGGGGTGTAAATATACGCCCTGCGTCTACATCCATTGGGACTACTTGGTTGTTGCCTTTGCTTTGATAGCTGGTTTGTGGGCGGCCGTTCTGGCTTCTCTGCTGAGGTGGGACGTAGTTCCGAAGGCCCAGCATAGTTGCCCACTTCTTCTGTGCTTCTGTGCGGTTGTTATTTGTCTTCTGGGTTAGGCCAGCGTTTTTGAGCTCCTTATACACTGTCTGGCGCTCTCTAGCCTTCTTTTTCCACTCCTCCAAGGTGGCTGGAGCTGGGGAGCAGTGGGTGATGATCTGGTGGAGTAACTTGGGTTGTAGCCCGTCTTTAAATTTGGCTATAGCCCCTATGTCATCTCTTCGGTATCCTGCGGTTTCTCTGAGTCTTTCAAACTCGGCAGTGTACGTGTCAAGGTCATCTCCAGTCATCCTGAGTTCCTGGAACTTTTGGAGGGCGGTGAGGCGGGCATCGGTGTCGGTAAAGGCTGTCCTGAAGTCTGCCTCGAAGTCGTCCCACAGGGAGTTGTCCTCCATTTTGCGTGTTCCCGTCCTGACTGACTCATGGAGCCATATCCTTTTACTTTTGGCCCATGCGTCGACTTTTGGGCCAGTAATATAGGAGAGGCAAAGTGCTGTTTTGGTGAAGGGAACCTGGAAGATCTTTTTGTCCCAGTTGATGAGTTCGTAGCCCAAGAATCTATCGAGAAATTCTTCTGACTTGTCCCTATCTCCATTGAAGATCGGGGGTGCCAGTCCTACTGGGGCTCCGTTCCCTGGGTTTGTCTGTCCCATTGGTTGTGGGGGTGGTTCTACAATTGTGGTGTTAATTTGCTCTTCCTGTTGAGTCTCCATGTCGGTTACTGACTGTTCTTCTTGTTGATAACTGGGTTGGTACGTTTTAATCTTTCCTTCTTCTGCTTCCTTGTCGGTTTCTCTCCACCAACCTAGTCCGTTTGATCCTGGGGATAGTTGGTATTTCTTTCTGGTGTACCAGTTGGGGTCTTCGTCGTCTCCTTCTTCAAGGACAAACCAACGATCTCCTGTTTGTGTTACCCCTTCCTTATCGGTGTGTCTGAAGTTGTAAAATTCAACAGCTCTTTCTACGTTCTTGCTTTTGGCGTAGTAGCCCTTGTGGCCTGGATTTGGGACCCAATATGCTTTCCCTTTTACGTGGGCTGGTAGGTCGTCTCTGGTTCTTCTTTGTACTGCGACTGGGGTGTCTGGGTCTTCTGGTAGATATAGTTCTAGTGCGGCCAGCTTGTCTGTGGGGTTAAAGCCTGACTTATGTTACGCTCCTGCGGGCGCAAGGGCCAGACGTTGGCGGTTTGAGGTCCGGGTGCACGTTAAGCAGCACTAGAAGGTCTTTAGTCGAATGGGGGCTGGTCTCCCTACTCAGCGAGCACTTGCAAAGCAAGGCTAAGTCGATCGGCAAGTAAATGCGGTCTGTGCAAGGGTCTAAGTTGACGATGAAGTGATCCCCCTCCTCGGAAGGTCCTTGCCAGTTGTTCTAGAGTCGAAGTCGGTCCAGTGGCCTTCCCACTTTGTATGCCAATGACCAGAAAGTCGCAAGATTGATTCTAAGTCAGGCTTAAGGCCCAACTGTGAGTTATACCAGTTTATATACATGTCGCCGTCCGTCTAGGACGCTTGGTGAGTCAGGTAAGTAAGAATAGTAGCAAATGGCCTTAAGGGCTCTTGGGTCGAGTCAGAGCAGTAAGCGAAGAGACAATAACAAGTACTTAGGGACCGAAGGCAGTAACAACAGAATGAGTCACGATAGCTAAGCGAAGGTAAAATGATGGTAGCTAGCGGGGAAGTTTTATGGAAGAGTAGGTAGGTAGTCCGAGGACGTAAGAAGTGGCAAGTGAGATAGAGGTAAAGAGAAAGAAAAGAGGTGGGTAGTGGTAAGTCCGAGGGGCAGATCGTAACAAAGGCCATCAGTTTGGGGGTGGAAGGCCGTTGACAAGTTCTGTTGGACCCCCAGTTTTGCTGTGAGAGCCCGACCGAAGTGAGAGGTAAAACGGGGGTCTCGGTTGGTAATAAGTTTCGTGGGGAGTCCAAACCATCGGTAGATGTTGTCGAGGTACATTTGCGCGATCTCGGGGCCTGTGACTGTGGTGGAGCAGGGAATGAAGGTTGCTGCTCGTGAACAACCGTGGTCCACTATGGTGAGAATGGCGTCGTGCCCGTAACTCTTAGGCAAGCCAGTAATGAGGTCCATCGCCACGCGTTCAAAGGGTTTGGCATCCGGGGGAGTGTCGATTTTGTAAATGGGGACTCTGGGGCAGTGAGTGCGGATTTTGTTCTGTTGGCATTCACCGCATCCTTCAACATAGTCCGTCACCCATGCGTTTAGTCCGGGCCACCAGAAGTCCCTTTTTACTTGGTGGAGAGTTTCGTCTCGTTCCGGGTGTCCTGCCGTCAGTGCGTCGTGAGTGTGGGTCATGATGCGTCTCTTGAATTCTAGATCCGGTGGGACAACTAATTTGCCTAGTCGGGTCCACTTGGGGACGCGGTGAGATTGTTCTTCTTGTGTACAGTTATAGATTTCTTTCCATTCGTCCATAAGAAGGGGGTGTTGTTTCTGTGCCCATCGGATGTTGTCCTTGAGATCCTGGTGGATCGAGTCCAGGTTGAAGACTCGGATTCGTGACGGTGGCTTGAGGCGTTGAGGTGGTGGCTCGACTGGGGATTTTCGTGGGAGTCCTCGGTGTTCATCGGGGATTTCGTAGTGGGAGTCCACGAACAAAGTTTCTGGGAGGACGATCACTTGTTGGTTGTCTGTTTCGCCCTTGTCTTTTGACGGTGGTCGTGATAGGAAGTCCGCTGCCATGTGGGACTTTCCGGGGGTTACTTGAATGTTGAACCAGTAGTCTTGGAGGAGGGCGTGCCATCGGGCCGTGCGTCTGTTCAGATCTCTCGGTTCTTTCCAGAAGGCGAGGTTTGCGTGGTCGGTGACCACTGTGAAGGGGTGTTGGGTGAACCCCAGGTGGTGCCTCCAATGTTTGAGGGCTTTGACCACTGCCAGTAGCTCTCTTTCATAGATGTCGTAATTTCGTTCAGCCGGGATGAAGGTGGCTGAGTAGTATGCAATAGGGTGGAGACGAAATTTGAGGGGGCGTTCCGGGTTGGGGTCACCCTCCTGTAAGAGTATGGCTCCCACGCCATACCCTGATGCATCTGTGTGAAGGATGAATGGTTTCGTATAATCTGGTTGGGCGAGGACTGGTCTTCTGCACATGAGCGTTTTTAGGAGTTCGAAGGCATTCATCTGTGCGCTTCTCCACTGCCAAGGGTGGGTTTTCTTCGTAAGGTCTAGGAGGGGGCGTGCGATCTTGGAGTAGTTGGGGATGAAGTACCTGTAGAAGCCGGTAAAGCCCAAGAATGCTCTGACTTCGGTTACATTGGTTGGTCGTGGCCAATCGGCGACTCCTTGGGTCTTTGTTGGGTCCATATGGATCGTGCCGTGTTGGAGAACTACTCCTAGAAAGTCGACTCGGTGTTGTTCGAACATGCACTTTTCGGGTTTTAAGTACAGGTCGTGTTCTGCCAATTTGGTGAGGACGCGGTGGATGCATAGTTCGTGGAAGCGGGGGTCGTCATCGGTCGCGATTAGCATGTCGTCCATGTAGATGACTAGCCATCCTTCTCATAACTCCTCGGCGAAGATAGCATCCATCATCATTTGGAAGGTTGCCAGTGAGTTCGTGAGTCCGAAAAACATTACCGTTGGTTCGAATAGTCCTTGGTTCGTGATGAAGGCTGCCTTCCATTCGTCTCCTTGCTTAATTCTCACATTGTTGTACCCCCAGCGAATGTCGAATTTCGTGAAGAGGGTGTGCGAACGTACCTTGTTGATCAATTGCGGAATGAGTGGAAGGGGGTAGCGATTTCTAATTGTCCATTGATTGACTCGTCGGTAGTCCTGGACTGGGCGGAGCTTTCCATCTTTCTTCTTGATGAAGAAGAAGGGGGCAGCGTAAGGGCTTTTGGACGGGCGGATATAGCCCTTCTTCACGTGTTCTTGCACGAACTTCTTTAGCTCTTCCTGTTCGAGTTGAGTGAGGGCGTAAACCTTTCCGGGTATGGAACTTGGCGCACCGGGTTTTAGTTCGATGGCATGGTCCCAGATTCTTGGTTCGGGGAAGCGCTGAGCCGCTTGTTCGCTGAAGACCTTGTAGTGGCGTTGATATTGGGCCGGTATCGAGTTTTTGACGGCGCTTGGCTGCGGAGGACCGGGCCATTCGACTCGCGCTATTAGGACTGGGTCTCGCTCGGTTCGAGCGGGGGTGGTGGTTCGCGGGAGGAACTTGGCTCGCGCTGCGTCGAAGCTCCGTATGATGATGGGGAGTTGGGAGTGGTCGAGCCATCCTCGGAGCCAGTCAATCTTTGGTTGTACGGCGGCGAACCAGGGATATCCCAGGATCAATTTGTGGTCCCCTAGGTTAGTAAGGAAGAATCTCATGTTTGTGTGGTTTGTGCCCGTTCGGACTTGCACGTCGGTAAAGAACTCTAGGGAGCCTCCTCGATTGAGTGTACCGTCCACGTTGTAGACCTGTCGTGGGTGGTCCAGCCTTTTTATTGGTAGATTTAACCACCTTGCATAGTTTAGATTCATGAAATTTTCGGTTGCTCCGGAATCTACCAGAGCCGTTGCTTCAGCCCTCTTTTTCGACGAATGTATATAGGAACGAATTGTCATTGATTTGCGCGCCGACATAAATACATCCTTCGAGGTCTGTCTAATCCAGGCTGTACAGATTAGACCAAGTGAAAATCCTGCCGCTCTCTCATGCGTTCCCCTAGAGAGGAGGATTCTTCGAGAGTGAGCGAGCGAAGTTGCTCTTCCATCCAGGCGACTTTGTCTTTCGGTTCTTCGACGATGGTTTCATTGTCGTCGTTCCAGTCGATGAGGCTGGCTTGGGCCTTCCTCTGCGGGCAGTTGCAGGCAAAGTGCCCCGGTTGGTTGCATTGAAAGCATAGCTGTGTCCGTTGGGGTTGACGCGGCTGGGATTGGATAGCTCGTCCTCGGGCTGAGGGTCCTGCCTTGGTTCGGTCTACATCCATGGGGACCGGTTGATTCGCCATCCAAGGTGGGGCGTTTGTGGAGGTATACTGGGGTCTTCCAGCCTGAGGTTGAGGGCGTTGTGGGGGTCTTCCTCCCCTGTTCGGGCGGTTGAACGGATTGGGGTTGGTCCCTCTCGCGGGGAAGGGAGTGCGTCGAGGGCCGAAGATTTGGTCTATGACCTGTCGGGACTTGACGCTCTCGATGGCTCTTTCCTTGATGTCCGTGTACGTGTGTATGAGTGGGGGCTTCATGACATCCTCTGCCACCCCTCGCGGAAGACCCTGAATGAAGAATTGCTTGGTCTCCGAATTGCCGATGGTGTAGCCGGCTTCTCTGGCTAGTTGTTCGAATTGCGAGATGTATTGGTCGATTTCCGGCCATTTCATGCGATGCGTTTGGAGTTTTAGCTTAGCGCGTTCTTCCCTTTGGGTGTCCTGGAATTGGTGCGCAAATTCGTCCAGGAAGGCTGTCCAGGTGGCAGGGAGGTCGTCTGCCGCACCAAGGGTGTCGAAGAAGTTGCCGAAGTCTCGAGTCCAGCTAGCGACGAGAGGTCCTTTTATCAGAGTGAGGGCTAGGGCTATGCGCTTTAGGTACGAGTTCATGCCCCCTACGTTGTTATTGAGGCGTATGTATGCCTTGAGCTCTTCAATGAAGTCGTCTGCTCGCTCCCGGTTGCCGTCGAAAATGGCTGGGAGCGCTCCCATCATTTTTGGGTCGATTGCTGCCTGCCCCACGGCGGGGGGAGGAGGAATCGGGGGTCCGGGCCCTGGTGCGCCTCCGCCTCCTCCTCCGCCACCTCCTCCTCCACCGCCTCCTCCTCCCAAGGGGGTTCCTGATATTGTCGTGCGTCTCATGGCCATATTAAGACGGCTTTGTATTGAGCCGCTGGAGGCGGAGGGGACTACGGGTGGAGAGGTGGCTTGCGAGGGGGGTGTCTGTTGCGTGGGGGCACTCGTGGACGTGCTGACAAGGGTTGTCATGGTGTCTTGATAAGATGGTGGGGCAATTGAGAGGGCTTGAACTTGTTTCGCGAGTTGGTCGAGTGTGTCGGACCTTGGTCTACCACTCGGTGTTTCTTGTGAGTCTGAACTCTCGTCGTCTGACGTCGATGGAGTGGATTTGTTTCGGGCGTGATCTTCGAACGCGAAATTGGGCGGTACCTCTCCCAGAGGGTAGTTGAATTCCTCGACTTCAGAGATTAGCTCTCCCCAGTTGGGGTAGGTTTGTCCTTCCCTGTGACTTAGTATGTGCCAACGCTCAGTGGTGGCTCTCCAGTAGACGAAGGCTGCTTTGCCTTCTCCGTATTTCCCTGATGGGTAGAATAGGTGTACTCCGTAATTCCTCCTCTGCGAGGCAGGTGCTTCTCTCCAAAAGACGTGAGAGTTGGGTGGTGGGATGTCCTTGTCCGGGTAGTTCTCCAAGAACTCCACTGTCGGGTTGAAGCCTATTTGCGAGGCCGTATTGACTCGAAGTCGAGTCTGATGTCACCGCTATGGTTTCACCAGCTCACTTGTGTTGCAACGAGCGAAGAGTCCTGATAATAAAGGCGATAATAGAAGTGATAACGAGGATCGCCAAGGCTAACATAACCCGTCCGTATTCCGGGAGTGACTTGAAGGAGAGTACGACCCCTACTCAAAGAGAAGGTGACCAAGGAAGGACCAAGATCGCGTTCACTTTGAGTGGCAAGACGAGGGTACCGAGCAAAGACGGGAGTCTTTGACAGGGAGCCCTGAAGGGGGAATCAACGGTGTATAGCGACGAAAGACTCGACTTGCGAGTCCTAGTGGTACATGGCACGTATAAATAGGTACAGGGGAGGCTATGCCCATAAAGCCAAGACAATGGTACATCAAGCTATCACAATTGGCGGTGGTCGGCGCATCAGACCATCACATCAGAACAGAAAGGCCATCAGAAGAGTACGTATCGACGGGAATATCATAACGCCGGTTCAAGAACTTACCCCGGTCCATGGCGTACAAGCTAGCCGTCTCGGGAGCCGGTGACATACCAGGCCACCAGAAGTCTCTTTTCACCTGACGGAGGGTTTCGTCTCTTCTCGGGTGTCCTGCTGTTGGCGCGTCATGGGTGTGGGTCATAATGCGTCTTTTGAGTTCCAGATCTGGTGGGACGACTAGTTTGCCTGATTGGGTCCACTTGGGGATGCGATGGGATTGTTCTTCTTGTACGCAGTTATGAGTTTCCTTCCATTCGTTCATAAGGAGCGGGTGTTGTTTTTGCGCCCACTGGATGTTGTCTTCAAGATCTTGGTGGATTGAGTCTAGATCGATAACTCGGATTTGGGACGGCGGTTTGAGGTGTTGGGACAGTGGTTCGATCGGGGAAGTTCGCGCTAGTCCTCGATGTTCGTCGGGGATTTCGTAGTGGGAGTCTACAAACAATGCTTCAGGGAGGACAATTACTTGTTTGTTGTCTGTTTCGCCCTTGTCCTTCGAGGGTGGTCATGATAGGAAGTCCGCTGCCGTGTGAGATTTCCCGGGGGTTATCTGGATGTTGAACCAGTAGTCTTGTAAGAGGGCATGCCATCGAGCTGTTCGTCTGTTCAGGTCTCTTGGTTCCTTCCAGAAGGTGAGGTTTGCGTGGTCAGTGACCACTGTGAAGGGGTGTCGAGTGAACCCTAAATGGTGTCTCCAGTGTTTGAGTGCTTTGACTACTGCCAGTAGTTCCCTTTCATAGATGTCGTAGTTTCGCTCGGCCAGGATGAAGGTAGCTGAGTAGTATGCGATAGGGTGCAGCTGGAATTTGAGGGGGTGTTCTGGGTTGGGATCGCCCTCCTGCAAGAGTATGGCTCCCACGCCATACCCTGAAGCGTCTGTGTGGAGGATGAATGGTTTGGTATAATTCGGTTGGGCGAGGACGGGTCTTCTGCACATGAGGGTTTTTAGGAGCTCGAAGGCGTTCATTTGTGCGCTCTCCCAATGCCATGGGGAGGTTTTCTTTGTGAGGTCTAGGAGGGGACGTGCGATCTTGGAGTAATTTGGGATGAAGTATCTATAAAAACCGGTGAAGCCTAAGAATGCTCTGACTTCCGTTACGTTGGTTGGTCGTGGCCAGTCAGCGACTCCTTGGGTTTTTGTTGGGTCCATGTGGATTGTACCGTGCTGGAGGACCACTCCCAAGAAGTCGATTCAGCGTTGTTCGAATACGCATTTTTCGGGTTTCAAGTATAGGTCATGCTCCGCCAATTTTGTGAGAACACGATGGACGCATAGTTCATGGAAGTGAGGGTCGTTGTCGGTTGCAATTAGCATGTCGTCCATATAGATGACTAGCCATCCTTCTTGCAGTTCTTCTGTGAAGATGGCGTCCATCATCATCTGAAAGGTCGCTGGCGAGTTTGTGAGCCCGAAAAACATCACCGTTGGTTCGAATAGTCCTTGATTCGTGATGAAAGCTGCTTTCCATTCGTCCCCTTGTTTGATCCTCACGTTGTTGTACCCCCAGCGGATGTCGAACTTTGTGAAGAGGGTGCGCGAGCATACTTTATTGATCAGTTGGGGAATAAGTGGAAGGGGGTAATGATTTCGGATCGTCCATTGGTTGACTCGTCGGTAGTCTTGGACGGGACGGAGTTTTCCATCTTTCTTCTTGATGAAGAAGAAGGGGGCAGCGTAGGGACTTTTGGACAGACGAATATATCCTTTTTTCACATGTTCTTGCACGAATTTCTTCAGCTCCTCCTGTTCGAGTTGAGTGAGAGCGTAGACCTTCCTGGGTATGGTACTCGGGGCGTCGGGTTTCAGTTCGATGGCATGGTCCCAAATCCTTGGCTCGGGGAAACGTTGGGCAGCCTGTTCACTAAAGACTTTGTGATGGCATTGGTATCGAGCCGGTATTGAATTTTGGGAGCTGCTTTGCCACACAGGACCAGGCCATTCAACTCGGGCTATCAGGATAGGGTCTTGTTTTGCTCGAGTTGGGGTGGTGGTCCACGGGAGGAATTTGGCTCGAGCTGCGTCGAAGCTCCGTATGATGACGGGGAGTTGAGAGTAGTCAAGCCATCCTCGGAGCCAGTCGATCTTCGGTTGGACAGCGGCGAACCATGGATATCCTAGGATTAATTTGTGATCTCCTAGGTTTGTGAGGAAGAACCTCATGTTTGTGCGGTTTGTGCCTGTTTGAACTTGTACGTCCGTGAAGAACTCTAGGGAGCCTCCTCGATTGAGCGTGCCGTCTACGTTGTAGACTTGTCATGGGTGGTTCAGCCTTTTTATTGGTAGGCCCAGCCACTTCGCATAGTTTAAATTCATAAAGTTTTCAGTTGCCCCGGAGTCTACTAAGGCAGCTGCTTCAGCCCTTTTTCTTGAGGAATGTATGTAGGAACGGATTGTCATTGATTTGTGCGCCGACATAAATACATCCTTCGAGGTCTGTCTAATCCAGGCTGTACAGATTAGACCGAGTGAAAATCCTGTCGCTCTCTCATGCGCTCTCCGAGGGAGGAGGACTCTTCGAGGGAGAGCGAGTGGAGCTGCTCCTCCATCCAGGCCACTTTGTCCTTTGGTTCTTCGGCGACGGTTTCGTCGTCGTTCCAATTGATGAGGCTGGCTTGGGCCTTCCTCTGTGGGCAGTTGCGGGCGAAGTGGCCCGGCTGGTTGCACTGGAAGCACAGCTGTGCTCGTTGGGGTTGACGCAGTTGGGATTGGATTGCTCGCCCTCGGGCTGAGGGTCCGGCCTTGGTACGGTCCACGTCCATGGGGACTGGCTGGTTCGCCATCCATGGTGGGGCATTTGTGGAGGTGTATTGGGGCCTTCCCGGCTGGGATTGTGGGCGTTGAGGCGGTCGTGTTCCTCGATTTGGGCGATTGAATGGATTGGGGCTAGTTCCTCTGGGGGGGAAAGGAGCGCGTCGGGGCCCAAAAATCTGGTCTATGACTTGGCGCGATTTAACGCTCTCTATAGCTCTCTCTTTGATGTCGGTGTACGTGTGGATGAGGGGGGGCTTCATAACGTCCTCAGCCACTCCTCGGGGGAGACCTTGGATGAAGAACTGCTTGGTCTCCGAATTGCCGATGGTATATCTGGCTTCTCTGGCCAGTTGCTCGAACTGGGATATGTATTGGTTGACTTCAGGCCACTTCATGCGCAGGGTTTGGAGCTTTAATTTGGCTCGTTCTTCCCTTTGGGTGTCTTGGAACTGATGCGCAAACTCATCCAAGAAGGCTGTCCACGTGGCTGGAATGTCGTCCGCCGCGTTGAGGGTGTCGAAGAAGTTGCCGAAGTCTCACGTCCAGCTGGCAACAAGGGGTCCTTTTATCAATGTGAGGGCTAGGGCTATTCTTTTGAGGTAGGAGTTCATGCCTCCCACGTTGTTATTAAGACGGATGTAGGCCTTGAGTTCTTTGATGAAATCGTCGGCTCTTTCGCGATTTCCGTCAAATATAGCGGGAAGTGCTCCCATCATCTTCGGATCGATGGCGGCTTGTCCCACCGCGGGAGGCGGAGGGATGGGGGGTCCAGGCCCTGGTGCGCCTCCTCCTCCTCCTCCGCCGCCTCCTCCTCCTCCCCCTCCTGGGGGCCCCCCCGATATCATTGTGCGTCTCATGGCTGTATTGAGACGACTCTGTATGGAGCCACTGGAGGCAGAGGGAAGTACGGGCGGGGAGGTAGCTTGCAAGGGGGGTGTTTGTTGTGTGGCGGCGCTTGCAGATGTGCTCACAAGGGTCGCCATGGTGTCTTGGTAAGATGGTGGGGCGATTGAGAGGGCCTGAACTCGTTTCGCAAGCTGGTCGAGAGTGTCGGATCTTGGTCTGCCACTCGAGGTTTCTCGAGAGCTTGAGCTCTCGTCGTCCGACGTTGACGGGGTGGATTTGTTTCGGGTGTGGTCTTC
Organism: Russula dissimulans; assembly: GCA_022376545.1. Taxonomy (NCBI): domain Eukaryota; kingdom Fungi; phylum Basidiomycota; class Agaricomycetes; order Russulales; family Russulaceae; genus Russula; species Russula dissimulans. The sequence continues at coordinate 29,920 of WTXJ01000166.1, read as the reverse complement.
GAACGCGAAGTTGGGTGGTACCTCTCCCAGAGGGTAATTGAATTCCTCGGCTTCAGGAATTGGCTCTCCCCAGTTGGGGTAGGTTTGTCCTTCTCTGTGGCTTAGTATGTGCCAACGTTCGGTGGTGGCTTTCCAGTAGACAAAGGCTGCTTTGCCTTCTCCGTACTTTCCTGATGGGTAAAACAGGTGCACTCCATAATTTCTCCTCTGAGAGGCGGGTGCTTCTCTCCAAAACACGTGAGAGTTAGGTGGTGGGACGTCTTTGTCTGGGTAGTTCTCCAAGAACTCCACTGTCGGGTTGAAGCCTATTTGCGAGGCCGTATTGACTCGAAGTCGAGTCTGATGTCACCACTACAGTTTCACCAGCTCACTCAGTAGCAATGGAAGGATAAGACGACGATGAAGATGACGATAAAGGTGATGATGACTATTGCCAATCCGAACATGAACCCGTCCGTATACCGGGTGAGACCTTGAAGAAGAGTACGACCCCTACTTAGAGCAAAGGCGGTCAAGGAAGGTCCGAGATCGCTTTCACTCTGAGTGGCAAGACGAGGGTACCGAGCAAAGACGACTAGTCTTTGACAGGGAGCCCTGAAGCAGGGAACAACGCTGTATAACGACAGAAGACTCGACTTGCGAGTCCTAATGGTACATGGCACATATAAATAGGTACAGAGGAGGCTATGCCCATGAAGCCGAGACATCGGTACATCAGACTATCACAATCGGCGGCGGTCGGCACATCAACCATCACATCAGAACAGAAGGCCAGATCAGAATGGTACGTATCGCGGAATTATCATAATGCCGGTTCAGGAACTTACCCCGGTCCACGGTGTACAAGCTAGCCGTCTCGGGAGCCGGTGACAAGTTGACTTTGCTGTGACTGTGTGCATCGATGACATGTCTTTCAGGGAAAAGTTGTTCTAATAGGGTGTCGTAGTGCGGTATGAGGAGTCGGTGACGGTGGTAGGCAATTTGCCTTTCTTCATCCTTACACAGTGTTTGGAGGGACACTAAAACACTTGATTTATATCTCTATGCAACTATACACTTCTAAACTACGCACTGGTAGCTCAGGAGCGGGGTTTGATATAAACGTGTTCTCTGTCAGGGTACACGCGATTGAGGAGAGCCGGGGGATCTACTGGGAGTCTTGGGGAAAAGGTGTAGCGGGTTAGTGTAGGGAAGAGGTGGAAGAGATCGATGATGTGATTGGTGATCTGCTCGATCTCGATGTTCCTGTCCTCGTCGAAGTGGATGCGCCCGTAAGTATAGTGCAGGCGACCGTCTAGAAAGTCTTGGACAGTGATGAGGGCAAGGGTGTCGTGGTATGCAGCTAGGAACGGGGGTAGAAGATCCTTGAATTTCTTGGCGAGGGATTCAGCAAAGGAGTAGACAAGGCGACCGAAGGGAAAGACATGGTCTGGGGGGTAGACACCAAGGTTGGAGCAGATAATCAGGGGCTTGAGGGACCACTGTCTGGCGAGATCGTGGTCGGTGACTCCTACTTTGGAGATGTGGTGAACGCGGGACCGGAAGGGGGTGACAAAGGCAGCAGGTGGGTGTAAGCGGAGGTAGTTGGCGGACGGGATGTGTTCGAGGAGGTCGATGCTGGTGGTCAGCTCAGTAGAGCGCTAGGTGTGGTGTCCGTCGGGGCTGGTGATCACCGAGAACTGGTGAGGGTGTTTATGGGCTCTGATGCCGTTGCGGATACAGGGAGGGGGTTGGAAGAAGCGTTGGTTGTCGTAGTTTGGGGGTTCTTCCGATTCCCGGTTCGGGTCAAGGTTCTCAGGGTCAGGGAGAGGAGGAGGAGGGAGAGGAAGGTCCTGAAGCACAGGACGAGTTGGAGAGAAAGGAGGAGGAGGAAGAGCAGCAGTGCTGCCGTCTAGGTACTGGAGTTCTGGGGAAGGGGTGCAGACAGGTTCAGCTCCGGCTCTTGGGACGAGCTGGGCAAGTTCTGCGAGGTCAGCTGGGTCGGTGGCAATTGGGAGCAGGATGTGGGGGAAGGTGAAGTTGTAAGACACTTAACGCGACCGGTATGGTCAGGAGGGGTGTTAGAGACTGTCCAGGTGTGGCGAACTTACTGCTGGGTCGACAGTAATTCGCTAGGAGGGTTCTGGATGGACAGGGGATGTGGGTTGACGATACGGGTCGAGTGTCGGGACACAGGGGGTTTCAGAGAGTACAGGGGAGGGCAGAGGCACTGAGCCGCTTGGTGCAAGGCAGCAAGGGGAGGAGACGATGGGAGTGTCACAAATGGACAGTCTGAGGACTGTCTGCTCATATTGGGAGTCCTTATATACACAGAGATGGTACTCTAGTAAGTGTTATTACTCTAGGGGCTATTCTTGGTCTGTCTTGTTGTTCCAATGGCATAATGCCATCTGTCCTTGGTCTGGATCGTCCAACAGGTTGGGGAGGAGTTATTCTGGGCACTTGGGGTTGTGGCGCGCTTCCTTGGGGGTTGTGGCCACTTTGCTTCTCAAGGTATTTTAGGATTGATGCAGATCTGTGGCCAGATCTGTACCTCTGGCGATCCCCTGTTCTGATCTTAGAGATATCTAGATCGTCTAGGGTCCTAGATGTGATCTGGGGATTCCCTTGGGGATTTCCCAAGGGGTTCTCTTTGGGTCTATTTGTGTATGGCCTTGCTGGTGCTTTGGGGGTCTGGGGGGCATTGTGGGAGCATTGGGGTTGTCCCCCTTTGCTGGGTCGTCCCCTTTCATTGCAGGGAGGTCTCTGGACATTGTCTGTCCGTCCCCTTTGATTCCTGTGGTTCCGGAGGTCACTGTTCGTGACAGGCATGGAAGACGTTGTGGATTTGCCACGTCTCAGGGAGGTGAAGTTTGTATGCGATGGGTGATATCTTTGTGGCTACTACGAATGGTCCGTACCGCTTTGGGGATAGTTTCATACTGTCATAAGGTCGTTTCAGGTTTGTTCCTTCTAGCCATACTTTCTGTCCTTCTTCATAGCCTTTGAACTTGGTTGCCTTGACGAGCCCTTCTTGAGATTTACGTATAGCCTCTTGGGCAGCATTCTGGGCTTCCTTGATCCACGAAAGTCGGGTTTCTATGTCCGGAAGGTCGGTCTTGGCTGTTGGTTGATGTGCTTGAGGGGTATATCTGAGGATGAGGTCGTAAGGGGTCTTCTTCGTGGTGGAGTGTGGCCAGGAGTTTCTAGTGTATTGTGCTATTGGTAGCCAGTTTGCCCATTGATCCTGTTGACTTGCGCAGTACAATCGCAAGTACTGCTCTAGGGACTGGTTAGTTCTTTCGCTCTGTCCATCTGTCTGTGGGTGATACGCTGTTGAAATGTTTTGTTTGATCCCCAGCATTCCGCATAGCTCTTTTGCGAAGTGGGCAGTAAACCATGGGTCACAATCAGAGATGACCTTTGTGGGGATGCCATAATGGGGGAATACATAGTTGGCGTAGAGTCTAGCGACTCCAGGTGCGTCTACTTCCTCATTGCAGGGGATGAATACCGATGCTTTCAAACAATCGTGGTCGGTGATGGTCAGTATCGTGTCAAATCCTTCAGACGTGGGCAGTTTGACGATGAAGTCCAATGCGATAGTTTGGAATGGGAGTGCGTTAGGTATCGTGGAGATGGGGAACATGGCTGGTTTGTTAGGGTGCATATTGATTTTTGACATCTGGCAGTTTGCGCATCCTTTGACGTAGGCGGTAACAAAGTCTTTCATGCCTGGCCACCAGTAGTGTTGGGCTGCGAGGGTCATGGTTTTCGCGATTCCGGGGTGTCCCGCCGTGGGAGGGTCATGAAAAAGGGAAATCACCCCCCTCTTCAAATCATTGTTTCCCACAACAATGAGTGCGCTGTTTTTGGTCCAAAGGGTCCCTTGTTTGGAGAGCTTATGTCCCAGTCTCCATCGTCGGATTGTTTGCTTGTTGATTTCCTATGCCTTCATGACTAGTTTATCTAGCTTGTATGCAGAGTATTTGCTATCTCCCATCTGTGCTGTTCAGGCCTTCATTCCTTGTTTTTTATCGTCACTTTCCACTAGTGTATCATCAGACTCATAGTCTTCCGGTTTTGTTCTGGTAGCAGTATATTTCGTTGCGGGGGCATCAGGGGCCACAAATAGGTGGTCGGGGAGGATGATTACTAGTTCATTGTCCTCTTCTGGTACTAAGTCCGGTCGTCGGGACAGGGCGTCAGCTCTGTTCACGGCCCCTGGTTTGTAGACTAGCTGGATGTGGTAGTCGGCTAGTTCCACAATGTATCCGTTGACGCGTGGCCCTAATTTGTGTGGTTCTCGATAGTATTGCAAGTTGGCATGATTGGTGATTACCAGGACGGGGTGAGTCGTGTTGCGTAGGAGGTGCCTCCAGCATCTCAGTCCTCAGATTACCGCTAGTAGTTCCCTGTCATAGATTGGATAGTTCTGTTCCATTTTGTTGAATGTTTGCGAATTGAACCCTATCGGTCGGAGGAGGAAATTTCCTCTGCGGTCCTTTTGCTCTTGGTCCACCTGGTAGAGGATTGCTCCGGTTGCGAACTGAGATGTGTCAACGTATAGGATGAATTGTTGTTCAGGGTCGGGGGGAACTATGACGGGTTCTGAGGTGACAAGTCCGATGAGTCGGTTTATGGCTTGGGTCTGGGCCTTTTCCCAAGTGAACTCCTTTCCTTTCTTGAGGAGGTCCATGAGTGGTTTAGCAATTTGCATGAAGTTCGGGATCCATGGGTGGTGATAACCAATAAGTCTGAGGGTACTTTGGACTTCCTTGATGTTTTTCAGGGTAGTTGGCCATTCTTTGATTCCTGCAATCTTAGCGGGGTCAATCATTAATTCTCCGCCTTTGACGCGTATTCCAAGGTAGTCTATTTCCTTCCTGAAGAACTCGCATTTGGCTGGTTTCAGGAATAGTGACTGTTGTGCAAAGATCTCGAACAGGTAATGGCAGGCGGCGGTGTGGATGTCTTCTTCTCCTTCGCCTGTCATTATGATGCAGTCATCCATGTAGTGTCGGAATTTCCCAGGAAACTTGGCATACATAGGTCGAAGGACATCGTTTCCTAGTCGAGTGAAGGTTGCTGGGGCATTACAGAGTCCGAAGGGCATGACGATCCATTCGTATAGTCCACGGCTTGTCTTGAAACCCGTTTTGTGTGTATCCTCAGGTTTGATACGAATGTTATTATAGCCGGTGCGGATATCGAATTTGCTGAACAGTGTTTTCCCTCGGAGATCTTCCAAGATTGACTTAATACTGGGGAGTGGGGTGACGTCCATGACCGTGTATTCATTGAGCTTCCTGTAGTTGTGTACAATCCGGTGGGTTCCATCCTTCTTTTCGACTGTGAAGGTAGGGGATCCGTAGCGAGATGATGACACAATGATGTATCCTTTGTCCAAGTTATCATCCAGGTACTCATTTAGGAGCTTTTGTTCATCCTTTGAGAGTGGGTAGACTTTACTGTTGATTACATCCAGGACGTTCGGCTTTAGATTGATCTGGTGGTCCCATGGTCGGTGTGGTGGTAACTGCCTTGCCTGTTCTTCTGAAAATACTCTCCAATATCGCTTGAAGATTGCCGGGATGGTTTCTTCTGTGTTTACTTTACTGGCGTAGTACGCTTTTTCCACCATTTGCTGGGCAAGCGTAGTTTTATTGATGTCCATGGGTTCGGGTGCCAGTTGTCGTATCGTCATATTCAATTCGTCACCTTCTTCCAATTGGGTGACGGCTACTTGCTGTATGTGTCGCAAGTATTCTTTTTGTGTCATTGATCCCTTGACTAAGGTTTTGATCTGTGTTTTAGGTCCTTGGACCTCGGCTTCTGTCCAGTTAATACCAGGGTAAAACTTTGCCAGCCACAGGTATCCGAGGATCCACCAGTCCTTTCCGAGGTTGGTGACAAAGAAGCGAACTCTTTCTTTTGCTTCTCCTCGGGTGACCATGAGGTTGCAATAGTGGGTGACATCTCCTGACAGATTCTGGGTGCCATCAATGTTTCGTACTGGTCTGGATTGTTCCAGCTTCTTGGTTCCTAGCCGTAGCCTGGCAATCGTTTTGTAATCCATGAAATTTTCCGTGGCACCACTATCGATGAGGGCGACTTCTTCTGCCTTGCCTTTGAAAGAGTATAATTCGAATGGCATTTTTACTGAATTGTATCTTGATATGTACATCTTTCGAAGGTGCAGGGTCCTAACTACAGCAGCTAGTTTTGGACCTTCTAAAAATCCTGCATGCCGTCAGCAATGGCAGTTCATTTCTCCTCGTCCGCGCCTTTGAGCATGGTGATAAGGTCCTTGGGGTCTGCTTCCTTTATCATGTCGGTAAGCGACTTCGCAGGTTCTGCTGAGACTTCCGCGGTTCTGATGGTCATCTGGTTCAGGTTGTTTTGCCCGCGTCGCTGGGGGCAGACCCGGCTCATGTGTCCAGTTTGCCTGCACCTAAAACATGCTCCTTTGTTTCTTAAGTCAGTGCATTCTTCATCGGTGAGGGGTGTGAATCCCCTTCCTGCATCCACATCCATGGGGACTACTTGGCTTTGTCCTTGCACAGTGGACTGGTGCCTGGCATGTCCGTGTCCTGTGGCCTGTGTGGGTCTCTGTGCCGGTGGTATGTAGTTCTTGAGCCCTAGTAGTTGGGCCCATCTGTTCGGTGCTGACGCTTGGGTCTTTTTGTACATCCCAGCATTCTTCAGTTCCTTGTAGACCGTTTGTCTTTCGCTAGCCTTCTTCATCCATCCATCAAGGGTGTTTGGGGCGGGAACATTGTGAGTGATCACTTGTTGTAGCAGCTGGGGCTGGAGTCCTTCTTTGAACTTAATGATGGCCCCTAGGTCGTCTTTCCTGTATCTGGTTTCTTCCCTGAGCTGCTCAAATTCGGCTATGTAGGAATCAATGTTGCTCCCGACCATCCTGAGGTTGTGGAGTTTTTCGAATGCTGTAAGTTTTGCATCCGTATCTGTGAAGGCTGTCCTGAAGTCCTCTTCGAAATCCTCCCAGATCTTTTCGTCGTTAAAGGAGCGCCTCTGGTGTTTGACCTGGCTTTTAAGCCATTCTCTTTTTAGTTTGACCCATGCGTCTACTTTGGGTCCAGTGATGTAGGAGAGGTGTTACGCCCTGCGGTGCGTAAAGGCCAGACGTTGGCGATTCGGTGTTCGGGTGCTTAAGCACGCTCTACGTTCGGGGGCTGGTCTCCCTACTCAGCGGTTCGGGCTTGGATAGCAGTCCAAGACTTGGGTCGAGAGCCTGATGCACACTGGTGCTGCTCTATCTGACAATGCAAGTAAATGCGGTGTGTCCACGGTCTAATTCGACTACTAGCGGGTGCTCCGTCTAGTATCCCACACAGCCGGGGGTCGGTGTCACGGTCAGTCGTTCGTCGTACCTGCGCAGAGGTAATAGGTCTTCAAGTAGTCTGAAGGGATCGATTCACGCTAAGTCACAACGCGGACTTAGGTACAGAGAGGAGAGGGTTCAACTGGGTATTATCCCTGAAGACTACTGCTCGTTGATACAGGTTTAACTAAGTCAGGCTTAAGGCCTAACTGTCTATCGTAGAGGTCTTTTATAGTAAAGAGGCATGGTCCGTGCGCGAAGTAAGGGAACTACAAGACGAGTCTGAAGAGCACTATCGAACGAGTCTGTAAGGTGAAACGAGGTGTTAGGTATATCAATCGTAAGTTTTAAGCGAAGAGGTGATGGTTATGAAACGAGGCACTTGAGTGTCAACCGTGCTGCGCAATACGTGAGTCAGTCGGTATGAGTCATGAGTCTAGTCTGTCACGGGGTCAAGGAGTCATGTGATAGCTGAGGAGAGAAAGAGAAAGAAAAAGTGCGGTCCGTCCCAGCGGATCGTAACAAGAGGCAGAGCGCTACTTTGAGGTATGGTGTCACCGGCACGCGAGAGCGGATGGGTTGGCATCCGCTGGACCGCGGTAAGTTCCAGAACCGGCTATGTCCCATTGTATGCCTATGTACCGCCCCACATCGTTTCTGATCCGTACAAGTGAGATTGTACCTTACCAGGGCTTGATGCCCTGACCTACTGTTAGCTGTCTTGATACTCCCGCGCCCCTGACTGATCGTAGCTACTGTCCGTATAAGGCCTTATGGGAATAGCCTCCCCACTATAGTATTTATAGCGTTGTACCTAGTTACTTGGAGACTCTAACTTGAGTCTTCTGTCTCAATATCAGGTCGTTCTCGCTACAAGTCGAAGTCGGGTGTACTTCATCGCCCTTGGTTCGACTTATCGCTCCACTCCCAGAAGACGTACGGGTGCATGCTTGCCTTCCTCATCGTAACCTTCGTACTCTTCCTCGTATTCACCCTTGGGCTATCGGGTCCATTGTAGTAGCGGTGACATCAGACTCAAGTTTCTTACAAGACGGCTGCCCGACGATATCTAGAGGAGCTACCCCAGCGAGACGTCCCACCACCAAACAAACACGTATTCTGGAAAGACGCACCAGCATCCAAGATCAGACCATACGGAGCACACGCTTACTTCCCAACAGGGCGATACCAAGACGGACCAGGTACCTGGGTGTACTGGAAAACTGAAGAATCTCATTGGTATCGATTAAATCAAGATCGAGAAGGCACTCGCCCACATTGGGGAACACCATATCCAGAGGTCGACTTACACAATTACCTGAGTGGAGAGGTACCAGAAGGTTTCGTGTTCGACGACCACTCCCGAAACAACTCAAGCGACTCAGAATCGACCGACAGCACAACTACTGACCCTCTGAATAACAGCCCAGAAAGACCAGACTATGCGAGTCAACCAAGTCCCGACAACCCCAATATCGAGGACCTAGTTTCACAAGTCCGGTCACTAACGATCGCCAACATGGCCACCATAACTACTACCTCGACGGGAACAGCACCCACGGCAGCGGCGCAACAACCACCCACTCCTGTAACACCTCCCCCAGTAGGACCAAGCGGGTCCAGAACATCAAGCTCCCTGACAAGCTGAATGAACACGGTTATGAGGAGAACATTCCCCACGCCAGCAGCAGGAGGGCCAGCAGCAGGAGGACTGCCAGCAGGAGGACCGCCAGCAGGAGGACCGCCGGCAGGAGGACCACTGCCCGTAGCCCAACAACCAATGGCTGGAGGTGCCCAACCGACAGACAAGCTGATGGGGGCGTTACCCGCCATCTTTGACGGTAACAGGGAACGAGCCGACAATTTCATCGAAGAATTGAAAGCCTACATTTGCTTGAACCAGCGTGCAATGACCTTGTACATCCAACGCCTGGCTTTAACCCTCACCCTCATCAAAGGACCAATCGTGGCTGCCTGGACCAAAGACATGGGAGCGTTCTTTGACACCCTTACCCCAATAGATGATGTCCCAGATCTATGGGATCAATTTCTCGACGAGTTTGCCCGCCAGTTCCAAGATTTGCAGAAGGCGGAACGAGCCTGCGTCAAACTCCAATCATTAAGGATGATGTGGCCCAATATCAACCAATACATCGCAGACTTCGAGAAGTTAGCACGAGAAGCCAACTACACCATTGGTAATTCTGAAACCATCCAGTTCTTCATTGCCGGATTGCTGCGAACCGTGGCGGAAGATGTTCTGAAGCCACCCCTGGTGCACCACTATTCTGATATCAAAGATTGAGCGATCCAAAGCCTCTGCTCACGTCAAATCATCGATCAAATCTTCGGGAACCGAAGGTTCCCCTCTAACCGGGGTATGACACCACGACCAAACTTTTTCAATCAGAGAACCGGAAGTCATCCCGCGGACACACCAAGGTTCCAACAAGGGAACTACCAACAATATCACCAACAGACATATCAACAAACAGGGACGAACAACCCGCGATACAACTCCTCTAACGCACCCCCCTCCCTGGCTAACCAACCGGTTCCGATGGACTTAGACCAAACCAGAGTGCCAAGAAATGCGAGGGGACGAGCAGCGCAAACCCCAAATAACAACCGAGCCCGACAATTGTGTTACCAATGTAACCAACCCGGACACTTTGCCAGAGACTGCCCCCAGAGGCAAGGACAGGCCAACCTCATCGATTGGCAACCAGAAGACCCAGAACCACCCTCGAACACACCTTCTGTCGCTGGAGATGACCGAGTGGCCAGTGCCAAAGCCTACTTCCAGGCCCTCACAGATGACGAGAGGATGTCTGTAGCGTCCGAGCTGATTTGAGACTCGGATTTTCCCTCCGCCTAATCTGTACAGCCTGGATTAGGAACAGTGACAGTGTATTTATGACGGCGTGGAAATCAATGACAGTTCGCACATACTTACATTCGTCACAAAAGAGGGCTGAAACCACCGCGCTCTTGGACTCGGGAGCGACAGAAAACTTCATGAACTTGGGATATGCAAAATGGCTGGGCCTCCCCATTAAACAACTACTGACGCCAAGGCTGATCTTTAACGTAGACAGCACCCCAAACCGGCAGGGTCAACTCCGATTCTACACAGACCTCAAGGTACAAATGGGACGCACACACACGCGAATGAGGTTCTTCCTCACGGACCTCAGAGAACACAAAATCATCCTGGGATATCCCTGGTTCGCAGCAAAACAACCCAAGATCGATTGGGCCAGGGGCTGGATCGACCACTCACAACTACCGATCGTGCTAAGAAGCGAGGATGCAGAGAAAGCTCGATTCCTCCCTCGCACACAACCCAAGACGCACGAACAAACGGCGCCAGTATGGATAGCCCACATGGAATGGACCCCCCGCGAATGTCAGACCCCGATAAGTATCCCCGTCATCCCTACTGTTATGGACCACCTCGATCTACAAGGCATGCCACTTGCAGCAGCCCTAGGATTCCCCTTGGAAGATCCCACGCCGATGAAGGGACTTCCACATCGACGAGAAGGCTGGAAGGAAGGACCAGCAGACCAAGAGAGGATAGGACTAAGAGTCCTGCCGATGAGTCTATGAGACTCTGAGAGGAAGGGACCTCCCTAGGCAACTTCGTGCCAAAGACAAACAAGACGAAAGAAGACCCGTCCATGGACCTCTTGGACCTCAGGGAGGGACCGCCTAGAAAGGGGGAGGACTGCCCCTACCACTAGGAGAGCCTGGCCAAGCCTAGGCTTGCCTTGCTCTTAGATCAAACAGGAAGGTGGACATCAGGTGGTCCACAATGCACCTGTGGCCTCGGCACTAGTGCCTAGAGGTGAAAAGGCCATTGGCCAAGGAGAACAATACTCACACGCTATTGTTCAAAGGCTAGAATGGGCTCGAAGGCTAGAACAGGGACAATGGAGGAAGGATGAATCCTTCTCACGCTATTGTTTGAATGCTAGGATACTTACTGATAGGATGACAAGGAACTCTCACGCTATTGTCTTGCCTATTTGATATTCTAGATAGTAGACATGTATTTAAGCTTCTAGGAAGCTGTGAAGTCGAGCCAAGCTCGACTTAATTCAATAGTAGTCTTGCTGACTATCTGAAGCATCTTACCTCAGTAGGGAGTGACCCCTCTCAGCTTCTAACCCACGCACATTCCCCTTGGATGACATCCAAGGAACGCCGAAGCTTAGTGCTTGAGCTATATCAAGCAGCACTCCAGAGGAGAGGTACGCAGTCCACATCTTGACTGCTAATGACATGCCCAATGTGGGCGCAGAACCCCGTTGTTGAATCCTAAGAACCGAGGTCCTTCAGATGTTAAGCTATCTAGGACTAGGACGAAGCCTCATGGCCCAGCTGCTACACTGGTACATCGAGGCAGGGCTTAGGACTCTAAGCAAGGTCCTTCCCCAACGGAATGCAAGCGGGGTGGAGAAGCGGCTGCGTGAGCTATACCACGCAGGGGTCACTTCACAGAAGATAGGATGTCATTGCGAACTCTATCAAGAGTCGGGCGTCAGCGATTCTTGACACCTACTGCCTATAAACGACACCACAAGGTCTTCAGCGAAGAGGCCTCCCACTGATTCCCAGAGCCTCGCATCTGGGACCACGCCATTGAACTCAAACCCAATGCCCCCAGTACCCTTCCATCAAAGATTTACCCCCTCACGCAGCTCAAACAAGAAGAACTCAAGAAGTTCGTCACGGAGCACCTTCAGAAGGGCTACATCCAACCCTCAAAGAGCTCATATGCGGCCCCCTTCTTCTTCATTAAAAAGAAGGACAGTAAATTACGACCAGTACAAGATTATTGAAGGATCAACAAATGGACGATTCGGAATCGCTACCCACTACCCCTCATTCCCCAACTCATCAATAAAGTACGAACCCAGACCTTATTCACAAAGTTCGATGTACGTTGGGGGTACAACAATGTCAGGATCAAACAAGGTGACGAGTGGAAGGCAGCCTTTATCACTAACAAAGGACTCTTCGAACCTATGGTAATGTTCTTCGGCCTAACCAACTCCCCGGCAACCTTCCAAATGATGATGGACACCATCTTTGTGGAAGAACTACTACTAGGGTGGCTAGTCATCTACATGGACGACATCCTCATCGCGACTCATGATGACCCCGAATTCCACACAAAGTGCGTACACCGAATACTGGACAAACTGGCAGCCCACGACCTATACCTCAAACTGGAGAAATGTCTCTTTGAACAACGACGCATCGAGTTCTTAGGAGTAGTTCTACAACACAGCACTATACATATGGACCCCGCAAAAACGCAAGGAGTTGCCGACTGGCCCCAACCAACCAATGTAACGGACGTATGAGCATTCTTAGGATTCACTGGATTCTATAGATACTTCATCCCGAACTATTCGTTCATCGCACAACCACTACTAGACCTCACAAAGAAGACCACCCCCTGGACATGGGGAGAAGATCAAAAAATGGCCTTCAAACTACTCAAAACCCTCATGTGCCGAAAACCAGTACTTGCCCAACCCAATTACGCCAAGCCCTTTGTCGTGCACACGGATGCATCGGCATATGGCGTGGGAGCCATATTGTTGCAGGAGAGTGACGCACCCTCACAAAACCCCCACAAAAACTTTCTTCACCCTATTTCGTACTACTCAGCGTCCTTCATAGCAGCAGAACGAAACTATGACATATATGAACGAGAGCTTTTAGCAGTGGTCAAGGCCTTCAAACACTGGAGATCGCACCTGGGATGGACAAGATTCCCTATCACAGTCGTCACGGACCACGCTAACCTAGCATACTGGAAAGAACCCAAAGACCTCAATCACAGAATGGCATGGTGGCACGCCCTCCTACAAGACTATTGGTTCAACATACAGATCACCCCAGGCAAATCGCACACAGTAGCAGACTTCCTGTCACAACCACCGCACGCGGAACAAGGCAAGGACGACAACAAGAACATAACCATCATTCCACCCAAAAACTTCGTCCTGACGACCTATCGGGTGAACAACGAACAACGAGGACTACCCCCACAAGCCGAAGGGTGGAATCTGCCATGGGACAAAAGAGAACCGCCATTACGCATCCGCGTCTTTGACTTGGACTCGGTGTACGACTCACTAGAAGAGATCGTTTGCTGGGCACAGAAGGACCACCCCGTCCTCCTCCAAGAATGGATTACCACCTTTGGGATCAAAGAGAAAGAAGAGACCATGCGCTTCCCAAGGTGGGAAAGGAACAGCAAGCTAGTAGTACCTCCAGACATCCAGCTCAAGTGCAGACTCATGAGGAGCATTCACGACGCCCCAACGGGAGGACACCTAGGAAGAGACGAGACCATCAAACAGACAAGGAGATGGTTCTGGTGGCCGGGTATGAACGAGTGGCTTGCAGACTACGTCAAGGGCTGCGCGACCTGTTGTTACGATCTGCCCCTCGGACTTACCATCACATACTTTTTCCCTTCTTCCCTCTTATCTCGCTTATTACTTCCTTACCCCCTCGGACGCCCTACTTACCCTTCCATAAAAACCTTTCCACTAGCTACCATCACTTTACCTTCGCTTAGCTATTGTGGCTCGTTTCATCGTTACCGTCTTGATCCCTAGCCGTTATCATTGTCCCTCGCTTGCTACTCTGACTCGACCCAAGAGCCCTTAAGGCCATTCGTCGCTATTATTACTTACCTGACTCGCCAAGCGTCCTAGACGGACTGCAACATGTATATAAACCCATATCATTCACGGTTGGGCCTTAAGCCTGACTTAGAAACAATCTTGCAACTTTCTGGTCATTGGCATACAAAGTGGAAAGGCCACTGGACCGACTTCGACTCTAGAACTACTGGCAAGGACCTTCCAAGGAGGGGGATCACTTCATCGTCAACTTAGACCCTTGCACAGACCGCATTTACTTGCGTATCGATTTAGCCTTGCTTTGCAAAGTGCTCGCTGAGTAGGGAGACCAGCCCCCATTCGACTAAAGACCGTCTAGTGCTGCTTAACGCGCACCCGGACCCCAAACCGCCAACGTCTGGCCCTTGCGCCTGCAGGAGCGTAACATAATAGTACAGTAACTGGTGAGATTCGTAACCAGACTCATAAGCGATCAGTCAGAACTAACAGTTGAGCTACTTGGTTTATCCAATTTCAGTCAGCGATCCAGTCAGCAATCTCGGTCATCCTCAGTCACCGCACCCTGTGAGATACTAGTACCATAGCCAGAACCTGAGAATGTAATACCGTAAGAAGACTTAGCTATTTTCATGGTGTGACGTGCCATAACGGGGTTGCACCCATGGCTGCGCTCTTTTGGCAGTTGAATGCATGTATCGTAGTCAGTCCGCAAAAACGTAAGTAAACATAGATGGAACTCACAAGTTCTTGACAATGGATCTCATCACAGGCCTACCCCCAAACGGACCCCACGTGTCACCGCTACTACAAGGGACTCGATAGTCCCACGGTGAAGACGAGGAATAGCACAAAGATTACGATGATGAAGGCTAGCATAGACCCGTACGTCTTCCGGGAGTGGAGCGATAAGTCGAACCAAGGGTGACGGAGTACGCCCGACTTCGACTTGTAGCGAGAACGACCTGGTTATTGCGACAGAAGACTCAAGTTAGAGTCTCTAGTGACTAGGTACTTCGCTATAAATACTACAAGAGGGGAGGCTATTCCCATAAAGCCTTATACGGACAGTAACAACGATCAATCAGAGGCGCGGCGTAATAAGTAATGTACATCAGGACATCTAGCCCTGGTAAGGTACAATCTCACTTGTACGGATCAGACATGATGGGGCACAGAACATACGATTGAGCATAGCCGGTTCATGAACTTACCGCGGTCCAACGGACGCCAACCCATCCGTTCTCGCGTGCCGGTGACACCACGACACCATCCTCACTATCGTCAACCACGGATGTTCCCAAGCCGCGCTGTTCCTACCATGTGCGTCAACCATTACGGGCCCAGACATTGCACAGCTATACCTTGATAACGTCTACCGGTGGTTCGGACTCCCCATCAAAATGATCTCGGATTGAGACCCTCGTTTCACGTCCCACTTTGGCCGAGCGCTCACAGCCAAACTGGGAGTACAACAAAATCTGTCAACGGCCTTCCATCCTCAGACGGACGGACTAGCTGAGCGGACGAATCAATGGATCGAACAGTACCTACGTCTTGTCACAGGACTTCAACCCAATGACTGGAGCAAATGGCTCATGATTGCTACGGCGGTCCACAACGATCGGACTAACTCAACCCTGAACCTGTCCCCAAACGAAGCGCTGCTAGGATACCGCCCCATCCTGTACCCCGTTCAGGTGATAGGAACCAACAATGAAGCTGCCGAAGCCCGCATCGATCAGATGGTCCAGAAACGAGCACAGGCGATGAAAGCCATCAATCAAGCCCTGAAACACCTGAGAATGCCAGAAGACCAATTCTGCGAGGGGCAGAGCATATAGTTGGAGGCTACCAACCTCAAACTCCCATATCAATCTTCGAAACTTGCCCCAAAACGTCAAGGACCCTTCAAAGTCATCAAGTGGATCTCTCCGGTCGCTTTCAAGCTTGACCTTCTGGTGTCATGGCAAGTCCACAATGTGTTTCACGCATCTCTACTAACCCCCTACATTGAGACGGGACCCCACGGTCCCAACTTCTCTCGACCGCCACCTGATCTCATCCAGGGTCAAGAAGAGTTCGAGGTGGAAACCATCATCAATCACTGCTATACCAGATGTCAGCGCCAACTTCAATACCTGATCAAGTGGAAGGGTTACCCACACAGCGACAATACGTGGGAGCCTGCAGCAAACGTACATGCTCCCGCATTGCTTAAAAGCTACCACAGGAGTCGACCATTGACAGCAGCTACTTCGCGTCGCATCTCCACTGAGCCACTCTGGACGAGTTTGCCCTCCTCTCGCCGTACTCCACCGCATTCAATCGTATTGGTCGCAACCTGTGGCTCAACTTCCACCTCGAGTCCCTTGCCGCTCACTTCGAACGTCTCAATCTCGCCGATGTCCCACTTGTCGCGCACGCCTGTCACGTCCTCACCCACACTACTGATCAGTTACTGCAGAGTTTCCTCGACATGGACGCCTCTACCACTGACAAATCATGATCCAGCTCGAGCACCTCCTACCACATGCCAACTATCGGTGGCCCCTCCCACCACGCATCGACCATACAGACGGCCGATCCGGTCTCCCCCCGCACTGCAGTCAACGCCCTCCTGGCTTTCGACGATGTCCCCCAAGACACTCTCCGAGAACTCATCGCCAGCCTCTGTGCCACCATCTCCAAGCGCGAGGAAGAAACAGCGCGCCACGAGTCCACATTTCGAGGTCACATTAAGGGCCTGGAGGAAGCCCTCGCCATCCATGAGGAGGCTATCCGAGACGAGGACACACCACCTGAGGGGTATGTCCCCAATATCAACTGCGCCCCTAACTTCGAGATCCCCATGGAAGAGGGGGTCTACCTCAAAGCACGATGGGTCCGCCGCTGCCGCGAAGACCTTTCAAAGGTCGAAGGACTCACAGGACACGAGGGTCCTGGTGAGGGCCCTTATCGCGCCGAAATCTTCACCTCCGCCCATCGCCTTCCTTCGGACATACCTACAGTCTTCCCCACCTGGTTCCTCCAAGTCCTGCAGGGATGTTCCTCTGCCTACAACATTCTCCTCGACGCCGCTGCCAAGCTGGACGACTGGGGTATCGCCGCTGACATCTCCCGCTACCGCGCTGACTTCAAAGAGTCGCGCCACATCATTCTCGCCATTGACCGCCTCCAAGCCGAACACGAACTCCTCGCCGAGTCCCTCAGCGACACTCACGCCCATCTCGAAAACTCCAATGTCCACCGCAAGCTCTCGGGGCTTCAAGGATATGTTCATCCTTTAGAACGGGTCCCAACCAGCTCGCCCGGTACTACCCCTCCCGTATGTCGCATGCCTCTTCCCACCATACCAAGCCGAGGACATCTTGCCTAGATGAGGGGTGATGTCACCGGCACACGAGAGTGGATGGGTTGGCGTCTGCTGGACCGCGGTAAGTTCCAGAACCGGCTATGTCCCATTGTATGCCTATGTACCGCCCCACATCGTTTCTGATCCATACAAGTGAGATTGTACCTTACCAGGGCTTGATGCCCTGACCTACTGTTAGCTGTCTTGATACTCCCGCGCCCCTGACTGATCGTAGCTACCGTCCGTATAAGGCCTTATGGGAATAGCCTCCCCACTATAGTATTTATAGCGTTGTACTTAGTTACTTGGAGACTCTAACTTGAGTCTTCTGTCTCAATATCAGGTCGTTCTCACTACTTTGTCGCCCTTGGTTCGACTTATCGCTCCACTCCCGGAAGACGTACGGGTATATGCTCACCTTTCTCATCATGACCTTCATGCTTTTCCTCGTATTCACCATCGGACTATCAAGTCCATTGTAGCAGCGGTGACAGCAGCCCTGTCAACAGCCGAGGGACCTGCAAGGCTCGAGGCGTTCACTTTCCTTACAGGGACCCCAGCACCATTAAACCCTACCCCTGTTCTAGCCAAAGAGGAGCCGATCTGAGTTGTACCTGCTCCAGTCCAAGCACCTGCACCTGAAGAAGCCATGCCAAGTACCTCCACATGGGGGCACCCTGTCCTTCCAGGTGGAAGGATCGAAAGGTGCTGCACATACTGCCACTTCAAAGGGCATTTGGATGAAGATTGCCCTGCTCCCCACACCTCCTGCATCACCACTGCCTGTATCGTGGGCAGTTGCCACTGCAACTATGTGACCCACCGGCCACGATGTGCACAGTTCAACCACGAGCTGTTGCAAGCGCTGCTCGGATGCCATTCTGAGGGACCACCAGCCCAACCCCTGACCAAGGTGCGGCTAGAGTGTGAAGTAGCTCCGTGCCAGAGCACGGCACTACCCCCATACACTCGACCCCCACGCACAGCTGCGAGCCCAGAAGGAGGTCGAGGTCAGTCTAGGAGGGGGAGGCGAGGGAGAGGGAGAGGAGCGACACCTCCCATCGACACGCCCGCACAGGCGCTCACATTGAACGCTAATCTGCAGCATTCACTAACCCTGGGGATCAGCTCGTGGGATGGATACCTGCGCACCTGGCCCCACATCAATTTTGTCGCTAGGGAAAACAATATCCCTAT
The DNA here is from genome assembly GCA_022376545.1 of Russula dissimulans. Classification (NCBI taxonomy): domain Eukaryota; kingdom Fungi; phylum Basidiomycota; class Agaricomycetes; order Russulales; family Russulaceae; genus Russula; species Russula dissimulans. Next base: position 11,373 of record WTXJ01000166.1, on the reverse strand, counting down.
CTATCAAGCTTGGGAGCGCTTTGCAAACTACAACGTCGCCTCCCTCTATGAGGCTTGGAGGACTCCCATTCCTCCAGCACCGTGCATGCCTGACCCATGCAAAGACTGCAGTCAACCACATCAATTGTCTTACCCCACAGTGCGTCGCTTAGTCACGACGACTACTCCACACCACCCGCCAGCAGTGTCCACATCAACTGCGGGCTTGTCCATCTCGACTATGGGTGCATCCATACCCATGCCTACTCCAGGGTGCCCTATCGCCTCACCCCGACTCATCCCCCATGCGTCTCTCACCGTCGCAGACTTCGACGAGGATGACTATGGGTACGACGTCTATGAAGATTATGACTGGGAGTTGTAAGCAGAATGGTGGGTAGAACCACTGACCTTGAGGAGGGGATGGTGTTAAGAACCGCGGTGTTCTTAATGCGCTGTACTATATGTTCTGCGGACTGACTGTCTCGAAGGCATCCAACTGCCTGTCTGTCATGTGACTCGAAGGAGCTTAACCCCCTGTTTGGTATCTGATTCTCAGGGTCTCGATATGGTACTAGTATCTCACGGGGTGTGATGACTAAGGATGGCTGAGGCTGCTAACTGGATCACTGACTAAAATCAAATAACCCAAGTAGCCCAACTGTTAGTACTGACTGATTGCTTATGAGTTTGGTTACGAATCCTACCAGTTACTGTACTATTACTGACTGATTGCTTACTGGTTTGATTACTGTACAGGTACAATGACTGAGCCGGTTTGTAAGGTGATTACAAACCGAACCTGTATATAAGCCCAGTGGGCAGAGTAGTATGAGCCTTAAGTTTGACTTAATCATCTTCTACTCGCATATTCCTGTCTAGCAAGCACCTCAAGAGAGTGGTACCTTTTCTCTATCGCTATCCTCTTACATTGCATTCAGGGTAACATCTGAGCAGAGCTGAAGCTTAGTGCCTGTGCTATAACAAGCAACACTCACGTGCTTGAAAGTGTCACTGTAACTGAGTCATAACGGAGTGACTTGGGTGATGAGGATTTTATCAGGGGTACGCAAACCTTGACAGTTACCAAGACTCTAACTTGAGTCTTCTGTCAATACAAGGTCATTCTCGCTCTAAGTCAAAGTTGGTGTACTTCATCACCTTGGTTCGACTTACCCCTCCACTCCCAGAAGACGTATGGGTGTATGCCATTCTTCATTATTGTCATCTTTATTGTGATCCCCTTCTTTATCGTTATCCTCTCCTTCCCCTGGCACTAGAAGAGTCCAACGCACCATAGCAGTGACAGTCTGTCTGTGGATGGTATGCTGACGAGATGTTTTGCTTGATGCTAAGCATCTTGCATAGTTCCGTGGTAAGATTGGCAGTGAACCTTGGGTCTCTGTCAGAGATGACCTTGCAGGGGATACCATAGTGTGGGAAGACTTGTCTGGCGTATAGTTCTGCTACTCCAGGGGCGTCGATAGACTCATTACAAGGTAGGAATATGGCTGCTTTGGAACAGTCATGGTCTGTGATTGTCAGTATGGAGTTGTAGCCATCAGAAATGGGGAGTTTGATGATGAAGTTGACTGCGATTGTTTGGAATAGTAGGGCGTTTGGTTTGGCAGTGATGGGGGAGAGGGCAGGTCTGGTTGGGTGGGTGTTTACCTTTGTCATTTGGCATGTAGCGCATCCTTTGACGTAGTTTGTTGTAAATTCTTTCATGCCTGGCCACCAATAGTATTTGGCCATCATGAGTAGTGTTTTGGTGATTCCGGGGTGTCCTGCTGTTGAAGTATCGTGAAAAAGGGAAATTACCCCCCTCTTAATGTCATTGTTTCCCACAACAACAAGTGCGCTGTTCTTGGTCCATAGTCATCCATTCTTTGAGAGTGTATGGCTGACTCGCCATCGCTGGATTGTCGCATTCAGCACTTCTTGGTTGTTCATGATTTTGTCGTCTAGGTACTTGGCAGATAACTCTGATCCGTCAAGTAGCGTCATGGCTCTTGCTTTAAGGATGGGGATGCCGTGGTCCACCAATTCCATCTTGCTAGATTCATATACTGAATCATTGTCTTCGGGGGTTTCTTTCTGTCTGGTTGTTGTGTAGTCTCATGTTGGTGTGCCTGGGGGTACAAACAGGTGGTTGGGTAGTGCTATGAGGAGTGGGTAGTCGTCCACGTCTGGTGTGAGGTCTGGTCGTCTTGATAGCACGTTGGTGCAGTTGGTGGCTCCAGGTTTGTATACCAACTGGATGTTGAAGTCCGCAAGCTCTGTTATATACCCATTAACTCACGGGCCGAGCTTGTGTGGTTCTCTGTAGTACTGTAAGTTGGCGTGGTCAGTAATGACCATTACTGGTGTTGTGGTGTTTCGCAGTAAGTGGCGCCAAGTTCGTAGCCCTCTCATAACTGCAAGTAGCTCTTGGTCATAGATGGGGTAGTTCTGTTCCATTTTAGTGAAGGTCTGGGAGTGGAATCTGATGGGTCTTAGTAGGGGGTCTCCTCACTTGTTTGTCTATTCTTTGTCTGCTTGGTACAAGATGGCTCTGGTTGCGAATTGGGATGCATCGATGTAAAGTATGAATTGTTGGTCCAGGTCTGGTGGAACTAAGACTGGTTTGGACGTAACCAATCCGATTAGTTTCCATACTGCTGCTTCGCATGCAGTGTCCCAGGCAAATTCCTTTCCTTTCTGTAACAAATCTGTGAGTGGTTTGGCAATCCGCACGAAATTGGGGATCCAGGGTCGGTGATATCCAAGGAGTCTGAGGGTACTTTGTACTTCTTTGACAGTTTTGAGGGTGGTCGGCCATTCTTTAATGCCAGCAATTTTTGTGGGGTCGATCATTAGTTCCCCACCTTCTACCCTGATTTCTAGGTGGTCGATGGCCATTTGGAAGAATTCGCATTTTGCCAGTATCAAGAACAGGTTGTGTTGTTCTAGTAGTTCGAAGAAGTTGTGGCAGATTTTGACGTGGAGTTCCCGTTCTCCTATTCCGGTCATGACGATACAGTCGTCCATGTAATGATGGAATTTCCCAGGGTATTTTGTGTAGAGGGGCCGTAATACGTCATTTCCCATGCGTGTGAATGTACCAGGTGCATTGCATAGTCCAAAGGGCATTACCACCCATTCGAACAGTCCTTTGTTTGTTTTGAACCTGGTTTTGTATTCATCTCCTTCTGTGATCCGAATGTTGTTATACCCAGCTCTGATGTCGAACTTACTGAACAGTACTTTGCCTCTTAGTTCTTCCAGGATTGATTGTATGTGGGGGAGTGGGGTGATGTCTATGATGGTGTATTCATTGAGTTTCTGATAGTTGTGTACAATGTGGAGTGTTCCATCCTTCTTTTTGACCGTGAAAGTTGGGGAGCCATAGGGTGATGCTGATGCTGTGATGTAGCCTTTGTCCAAGTTGTCCGTGATATATTCGTCGAGTATCGTTTGTTCGTCTTTTGATAGTGGGTAGACCTTGCTGTTGATTACGTCGGGTGCATCTGGTTTGAGTTCGATTTTGTAATCCCATTTGTGGTGTGGTGGTAATTGACGGGCTTCCTGTTCCAAGAATACTTTCCAATGTCACTTGAAAACCGCAGGGACCGTTTGTTTGGTGTTGACCTTCCCAGTGTCATAAGCTTTTTCTGCCATTTGCTGTGCAATGGTCGCTTTGTTGATTTCGATTGATTCTGTTTCAACTGTTCTGATGGCAACGTATAATTTGTTGCCTTCTTCGAGCTGGCCAATTGTGATCTTCATGGCTTCGGCCAGGTGTTCTTTCTGAGTTAGGTTACCTTTGAGTAAGATTTCCATCCGTGTCTCTGGACCTTTTACAATCCCCGTCGTCCAGTTGATCTCGGAGTTGAATGTTCATAACCATGGGTACCCAAAGATGAATCAGTCTTTTCCTAGGTTAGTGACAAAAAATCTTTCTCATCTGGTTTGTTGTCCTCTGGTTACCAGTAGGTCGCAAAAATGCATGATGTCTCCTGCCTGGTTTGATGTCCCATCTATGTTAATGATAGGGCGCACCTGTTCTAGTTTCTTCATTCTGAGGCATAATCTTGCCACGGTTTTGTAATCTACAAAGTTCTCTGTTGCGCCGCTGTTGACAAGTGTTGTTTCTTCTACCTTGCCTTGATACATGTGTAGTGAAAACGGCAACTTGATTGAGTTGTGTTTGTTTATGTACATCGTCTGTATCTTTAGAGCCCTCACTATGGCAGCTAGTTTTGGGCCTGGTAAAAATCCTGCAGTGCACTGATCGTGCAGATTTTTACCACTTTGGGTTCATTCAGTAACATTTTGAGGATGCCCTCGAGTCCTCCAATCTGTTTCAGGGCTTCGTTGTTACTGATGGTTGCTTTTGGTTCGGCGACTTCTGCGGCACGGGCACGACTCGGCTGCCCTTGGTACAGTTTCTTCGGTTTCTGGGGGCAATCACAACTGATGTGTCCCTGCACTTTGCAAATGAAGCATGCACCTTTCTGGTAGAGGTCCTGCCTTTCCTGGCTCCACTGGCCTGGCGAGAACTTTCTACCCATGTTTCCTGTGTCCACATCTATGGGGACAACTTGGCTGCTTGTCTGGGGGGCCCTTCCTTGGTTGGGTTTTGGCCCGTAAGCTGGACGTTGGGTTGGCTGGTAGTTTCATAGTCCAAGGTATTGGGCTAGTTGTTGTGCAGGGAACAGTTTCTTCATAGTGACGTTTCTGAGTTCTTTGTATACTGTTTGTCATTCCCTGGCTTTCCTTTTCCAGCTTGCCATAGTGGTCGGTGCTGGTACGTTGTGCATGATGATTTCCTGGAGGAGTTTAGGTGGGAGTCCTTCCCTAAATTTGACGATTGCTCCAAGGTCGTCCTCTCTGTAGCCAGACTCTTCTCTGAGCTAGTTGAAAGTGGCAATGTAGGAGTCGATATCTCCTCTGATCATCTTTAGTTCTTGGAATTTCTGCAGGGCATTCAACTTTGCATCCAAGTTGACGTAAGCTGCCCTAAAGTCATGTTTGAATGAGTCCCACAGCGTATCGCTGTTTTGGGGCACTCTGTGGACCTTGACTTGGTCCCTGAGCCATCACCTCTTGGCATTGGCCCATGCGTCTACGTTTGGTCTGCTAATGTAGGACAGGCACAATGCTGTCTTTAGGTATGGGACCTGGAAGGTTCTGTTTTCTCTGTTGATCAGTTCATATCCTAGGAACTTGTCCAGGAATGAGTCAGATTTGGCTCTATTGCCATCAAAGATTGGGGGTGGAAGACCGATTAGTCCTCCTTTGCTCTGCCCATTGCTTGGGGCCTGCTGTTCTGCTGGTGCGACCATCATTGCTGCAATCATGTCCACAGGCACTGGTCCTACTGAGGGGGCTGCCAATATTTGTGCCGGTTCTGGGGCAGTGATGACATGCTGCCCTATCTGGTAGTTGGGATCTGCTTCATCCTGCCACCCTAGTCCTAGGTCGTTTGTAATGTTGACCATGTTGGCTCCTTTAGTATGCCAAGTGCTGTCATCATTGTTTTCTATAAGGATGAACCACACGTGTCCGGTGTGGATCCTTTGTTGTTCGTCAGTGTGGGTGTAGCTGTATAATTCAACGGGGTACCACTTCTTCTCATGTTTGACCCAGTACCCAAGTTGAGCGACGTCTTTGATCCAAAGGCCTTCCCCTTGTACTTTGCGGGGTAGGTCGTCTGTTTTCCTCTTGGGTGCAGGTACGTAGGTATTAAGGTTTGGTGGTAGTGAAAGCGGTAGAGCTACCAGTGTGTCAGATGTAAAGCCTGACTTATGTTATGCCCTGCGGTGTATAAAGGCCAGACATTGGCGGTTCAGAGTTTGGGTGCTTAAGCACACTCTATGTTTGGGGGCTGGTCTCCCTACTCAGCGGGTTCTTGCTTGGGAAGCGGTCCCAAGGCTTAGTTCAAGAGCCTGACACACACTGGTGCTGCTCTGCTGACGATGCAAGTAAATGCAGTGTGTCCACGGTCTAAGTTGACTACTAGCAGGTGTTCCATCTAGTATCCCACACAGCTGGGGGTCGGTATCACTGTCAGTTGTTCGTCATCGCACCTTGTACCAAAGGTGATAGTTCTTCAAGTAGTCTGAAGAGATTGGTTCACGCTAAGTCGCAATGCGGACTTAGGTATAGAGAAGAGAGGTTCAACTGGGTATTATCCCTGAAGACTACTGCTTGTTGATACAGGTTCAACTAAGTCAGGCTTAAGGCCTTTACTACGTAGGTAGAGGGGTTTATATAGTACAGAGAATGCGATCTGAAACAGGGTGTTAGGTACATCAACTGTATGAAACGATGGATGCAAAACGAGGTGCTAAGTGCATCAACCGTATGAAACGATGGATATGAAACGAGGTGCTAAGTGCATCAACCATATGAAATGATGGGTGTGAAACGAGGTGCGAGTGAGGATGAGTCAATGAGTCTAGGTCAGAAGTCCAAGTCACGAGTCTAAGGAAGAGGACATCAGGAACCAGTACCATTATGTAAGCAATAAACCCTAGGGTTTAAGGTCATGTGACATCTCATCTTTTGACATGCAACACAAGATAACAGTGAAGTAAGCTTAGCTACATAGAACAGAGTTTTTGATCTCTGCTACCATGTCTGGTGGTAAAGTACAGTGACCATGATATTTTTTGTTGGCCCAAGCTGCTTGTGCACCATCAAGACCCTCACCATATGCTGATATGAAGCGTGCTGATCAGTTTGCATATCTACTAAGTATATCAGAGAAAAATTCAAAAAAAAAGTACAAAAGTACTCACCTTCAGATCTGAAGCAGAGAGATGTCCTCAAGACACTTGACTACATTCCTTTCCATCTCCTCAATTGTTGTGGCGTGTCCCATAACACGAAAGCGGAGCTTTGCAGCACCCCAATACTGCTCAATGAAGTTGAGCTCACAGTGGTACTTTGGATAGAAGTCACATAAGTGACCACGGCTCTCAACAAGCTCCTGTAAAAGAGATCTTTGGTTTAAAAAGTCAGGCTGCATATAAAGAAGTCGCTGGCAGCAGCAATCAGTTCTGCCTGGAGGACAACAAAAGCCTGGACACTGGGCAAGTAGGCCATCTGCTGGCCACAGACCACGCTCGCGAATAATTTCTTCTATACCCTTAAACCAATTAGGCATTGTTCGATTCTCAGGGGGAAAGTAGAAAAGCTGGCTTTCACCAGTTGGGAGGGTGCCGTTGCGCATGTGTGGACCGTCAGGATGGTGTGTCCACACTTTTTTGGGTTCTGCACACACAAAAGATTAATAAAAAACAAATTATCCAAAGATGACTCACTTTTACACATTTTCTGAGCTGATAGGGCATCAGGCCCTCACTTTTGATGACTTGGGGCATTATCAAGGAGGAACAAACCTTGGGCATTCCCCTTGGTTAACCCCTCGAAGATGTCAATTGTGTCGTCAACTTGTGAGATAAGATCTTCAGAGCCAAACCAACCCTCACGATTCTTCCCAGCCCTGAAGAGAACCCGTACATCCCTGTAAGTCATGATTTGAGTGGATAGACCCAGAGATATAGAGGAAAGCACTCACTCATTGCCATTGCGTAAAGGGCCCCACTCAGAGGTGACAAAGTCAGACACCATGACAGATTGGCCATCACCTTTTGGCCTTGGTGTTGCCTTATCGGATTCGTAGGCCCACATCATCTTGCACTGATCATTTTGGTAGAATGTCGACTCATTGTGCGTGACAGGGATCAGGCGGAAGCGTGCGTCTGTGATAGGAAATCCGATGGGCCATGGGAGTTCATTACCATCATTGTCCCACTTATGGAAGCGGCGCTCATATTCCTTCCACCGGCTGACGAAGCCACGTTGATATTCCACGACATCTTCTCGTTTGTGCCCATCAATGTACATGCCAGTCTTTGTTTTGCCATATCGCCAGCCCAGTCCAGCAAGCCAGCACCAAGCTGTGCGTTCCAAGATAGAGGGCTTGTTCAGCCCCTTTGCCTTCAAGATCACCTGGAATTCTGGGCTCACGACAACCTCAACGACATCAGACGCCTTGATATAACGTCCCCTTGCCTTTTCCGTAAGCCTTAATTTAATCTCACGTGTGATGTCTTTGTCTTCTAGCGCTGTCCACTTTCCCTGGCCAAGGCGATGGTATGGGAGTTCACCTTGCCTGAGATATTTGAGGATCCATTCTCGGATTCGTCGTGTGTGGTTTACACCTTGACCCTGAGCCTTTGAGCTGACCAAAAATGCTTTCCTCCAGGTATATTTCAGCTCCTTGTCCAGGAATAGGCTGAGAGTCCCAATGTCACCGCTACTATATCGGACCCAATAGTCCGATGGTGAACACGACAAACAGGACGAAGGTTACGATGAGGAAGCAGAGCATACACCCGTACGTCTTCCAGGAGTGGAGCAATATGTTGAACCAAGGGCAACGAAGTGCGCCCAACTTCGACTTGTAGTGAGAATGACCTGGTATTGAGACAGAAGACTCAAGTTAGAGTCTTAAGTAACTAGGTACAGCGCTATAAATACTATGAGTGGGTAGGCTATTCCCATAAAGCCTTATACTATGATCAATCAGAGGCGTGCGGTAATCAGACAGCTAGCGATAGATCAGGGCATCAAGCCCTGGTAAGGTACAATCTCACTTGTATGGATCAGAAACGATGTGGGGTGGTACATAGGCAAACAATGGGGCATAGCTGGTTCTTGAACTTACTGCGGTCCAATGGACGCCAACCCATCCATTCTTGCGTGCCGGTGACACCCAACCATTGATACAACACACGCACAAAACATGACGTCAACCTTTTTATCTTTGGAGACCATAGCAAGTTGATCTTGAGCAGCCAAGAGCCTGGAGTGGTCACCAAGGACATCCAATGTGTCATCAAGAGCACTCCGAGGTGCATCTGGAGGAACTCCGTGCTGGAGGTTTTTGAACAGAGTCATTGCAGGGCTTGGTCCCTCAAAACGCATGAGGCATTCGGCCACTGTTTCCCCACTCTCACCGTCATCCTTGTCACCATTCTCATCCTCATCCGCATCACCGTCTGCATCGCTGTCCTCGTCCGCATCACCATCCTTGTCTGCATCGCCATCCTCGTCCACGTTGCCATCCTCATCCGTGCTGCTGTCTGCGTCACCATCTGCATTGCCATCCTCGTCCACGCTGCTGTCTGCATTGCTGTCCTTGTCTGCACCGCTGTCCTTGTCTGCGCCGCCGTCCGCGTTGCCATCCTCATCTGTGCCACTGTCCTTGTCGCCGTCCTCATCCACGCTGCCGTCTGCGTTGCCATCTGCATTGCCATCCTCGTCCGCATGCTGCAGCCAGATCGTCTGACATCTCTCAAGCGTGGCATCATTCACGGCATTCAGTCTGTTCTTGGGGCACTGAATGGGGGGAGCCCGGACAGCAGTACCAGTGGCGTCGATGGACATGCCAGCCACCTTCTCGTTCTCGTTCTTGTGCTCATGCTCATGCTCATGCTTGTGCTTGTGCTCATGCTTGTTCTCGTTCTTGTGCTCGTGCTCATTCTCGTTCTCATTCTTGTGCTCGTGCTCGTGCTCATGCTCGTGCTTGGTTGGCCCCTCACGCTCATTCGCGTTTGTGCTGACAGTCGCATTCTCGATCGTGATTGCATTTGCGTTCTTATTCACATTCGCATTCTTGATTGCGTTAGCGTTCTTGTTTGCAATCTTGCCCTCTTCCTCCTCCTCCTCCTCCTCCTCTCGAAGTGCGTGAATCAAGGCATGAGAATCAATGACCCGGCTGGATTGGGAAACCTCAACATCTATGGCAACACAGTTATTGATGTGGCCCACAGTCTATGTTGTGGGTCTCACCTGAGCTTTCTTCTGACTCCTTGCGAGTTGCCCTCGCATGCCGTCTCTTTGCCTCAGCCCATGCCATGAATTCACCAATGGGAAGGAAGCCTTTTGATGCAAGATCAGCACGAATCTTCTTGCGGCGATACCAGGTTGCGCATGAATGCCCTGTGTGAGGAGCTCATTTTTGTTGTGCTGTTAATGCCACCTTTCAAGCTGCCTTCAGAATGGTGCTGAAGATCAGACTCGTTGGTAATCTCTTCGAATGCATCCAAACACCCAGGGTCATCTTCTTCCAAGGGTGAAGAGTCACTGTCACTCCCACTGTCCTCGTCCAGAGTGGGTTCAATGTTCTGTCGGTTGCAGAAGTCTACAATTTCCAGGTCCAGAGCTTGTTCCTAGGCCTGTTCCTGGGCTTGTTCTGATGGAAGATCTGATAGTCGAGCTGCTTTTGGTCAGTACTTGTTTCTCAGATGATGATGTCACTTACCATCAATCCAATTTTGATTTCCCTTCTTAGATTCTGTATCCTTGTCCTCACTGCTAATTTCTTTCGAGGCATGGTTGTAAGTTAGTCACATGTCCACTACATGTGATCACAAGTACAGTCACAACCAATCACGTGATCGGTCATGTGGTGTCTTAAAGTTATCATCCACATTTTACAAAATTACACCATTTGTGTCCTCAAGGCGGAAAAACACACTTGTAATAATATCACAGTCTTTTTAACACCCCTCGTGCTGTGAGACATTTAAAAAAAAAACATTCCTGGAGGTTGTTGAGAATAGTCATGTCTACCATTCCCAGGACCCAGATTTGCTATTAATTGTGATGTGGGGAAGGAGTGGGAAGGACGAGGAAAGGTGACTTTTTAGCTTACATAATGGTGCTGGTTCCTGATGTTCTCTTCCTTAGTCTGTCACGGGGTCTAAGGGTCATGTGAGGGTGAGAAAAAAGGAAAAAGCATGGTCCGTTCCAGCGGATCGTAACACTCCATCAACCATACATCATTTCTAGCTTGCATTTAAATACTCACTCATGCACTGCATCCACACAAGTTCATTTAGCCCCCTCCTCTTCAATGTCTCCCATCCCAATGGAGTTCTTACATGGCTAGCTCCCCTGGTCGTCCATACACACCTCCCCGACTTCAGCAACCCTTAACATTGCCCACGTCAAGCACCCATACTACCGTGTTCTTCAACACATCCCTTCATAACGTATCACTTCGCTTGTATTCATTAGTGGCAAACAAATATGATAAAACTGTTATAATTTCTTACTTGCACCCCAGATTACGTGCCCATGCATTGACAGTCACGCCTTCACCTCCTGTGGTGCTCGACACCTCTAGCAGCAGGTTAGCTTATGGCTATGAGATCTGGCCAAGTCACATAGTCGGCAGCATAAATAGTATCAGTACTGAGATGGGGAAACTCCTCAGTAACCATGCTTGGGATGGACAGGAACCTGAGGACATGGGCCGATGATGATCCCAATTTCCGAGACCAATCATAAGGATGGCACACTGATTTACGTTGACTCTTAGGGTCGATCCATTGG
>WTXJ01000165.1:0-45055 GCA_022376545.1 Russula dissimulans | reverse complement strand
GCCATCGAACTCAAACCTGACAGCCCCAAGCACCATACCCGGAAAAGTCTACGCCCTCACCCAACTCGAACAGGAAGAGTTGAAAAGTTGTGCAGAGCACATGAAAAAGGGTTACATTGCCCGTCCAAAGCCCTTACGCCGCCCCCTTCTCTCATCAAAAGAAAGACGGAAAGCTTGTCCCGTCCAAGACTATCGATATCATGGAACGATCCGGAATCATACCCTCCCCGCTCATTCCCCAATTAATCAACAAGGTGCGCTCGCGCACCCTTTTTACAAAATTCGACATTCGTTGGGGATACAACAACGTGAGGATAAAGCAAGGGGACAAATGGAAAGCGGCCTTCGTCACGAACCAAGGACTATTCGAACCAACGGTGATGTTCTTCGGGCTCACGAATTCCCCACGACCTTCCAAATGAGATGGATGCCATCTTCGCAGAAGAAATGCGAGAGGGCTGGCTAGTCATTTATATGGACGACATGCTAATCGCAGCTGACGATGACCCCGATTCCACGAACTATGCGTCCATCGCGTCCTCAAAAATTAGCGGAACACGATCTATATTTAAAACCTGAAAAATGCGTATTCGAGCAACGGCAAGTCGACTTCCTGGGAGTAGTCCTCCAACACGGTACATTCACATGGACCCTGCAAAACCCAAGGAGTCGCCGACTGGCCACGACCGACCAACGTGACCGAAGTCAGAGCGTTCTTAGGCTTTACCGGTTTTATCGATACTTCATTCCGAACTACTCAAGAATTGCTCGCCCTCTACTAGACCTCACAAAAAAGACCACTCCATGGCACTGGGAAAGTGCACAAATGAACGCCTTCGAACTCCTGAAAACCCTCATGTGCAGAAGACCAGTCCTCGCCCAACCTGACTACACAAAGCCGTTCATTCTCCACACAGATGCATCGGGATATGGCATGGGAGCCATACTCTACAAGAGGGCGACCCCAACCCAGAACGCCCCCTCAAATTTCGCCTTCACCCTATCGCATACTACTCGGCCACTTTCATCCCTGCAGAATGGAATTACAACATCTACGAACGGGAATTACTAGCAGTCGTCAAAGCACTCAAGCACTGGAGACAACACCTAGGGTTCACCCGACACCCCTTCACAATAGTCACCGATCACGCAAATCTCGCCTTCTGGAAAGAACCAAGAGACCTAAATAGGCGCACAGCCCGCTGGCACGCCCTCCTCCAAGACTACTGGTTCAACATCCAAGTAACACCAGGGAAGTCTCACATGGCAGCAGATTTTCTATCGCGTCCGCCCCTAAAGGACAAAGGCGAAGGAGACAACAAACAGGTGATCGTCCTCCAGAAGCACTATTGTCGACTCCCATCACGAAATCCCTGACGAACATCGAGGACTAGCAAAAACCGCTCCAATTGAACCCGCACCACGACACCTCAAACCGCCGTCACGAATTCGAGTATTCGACCTAGACTCAATCCATCAGGACTCGAGGACAACATCTGGTGGTCACAGAAGCAGCACCCGCTCCTCATGAACGAATGGAAAGAAGCCTTTCACTGCATGCAGGAAGAACAGTCACACTGCATTCCCAGGTGGACCCAATCAGGTAAACTAGTCGTTCCCCCAGATCTCGAACTCAAGCGATGCATCATGACCCACACCCACGATGCGCCAATGGCAGGACACCCAGGTAGGGACGAAACCCTCCATCAAGTAAAAAGAGACTTCTGGTGGCCTGGCATGACTGCGTGGATAACGGACTACGTCGAAGGATGTGGCGAGTGCCAACAAAACAAAATCCGCACTCACCGTCCCAGGATCCCCATTTACAAAATCGACACTCCCCCGACGCCAAACCCTTCGAACGCATAGCTATGGACCTCATCACCGGTCTGCCCAAAAGCCACGGCCATGATGCGATCTTGACTATAGTGGACCACGGCTGTTCGCGAGCGGCGACCTTCATTCCCTGCTCTACCACCGTCACCGGCCCCGACATCGCGCAAATGTACCTCGACAACATTTATCGCTGGTTCGGACTACCGAGGAAAGTCATCACCGACCGGGACCCTCGCTTCACCTCGCATTCGGTCGAGCCCTCATGGCAAAGCTAGGGGTCCAGCAGAACCTATCAACGGCATTTCACCCCAAACCGACGGGCTTGCCGAGCAAACAAATCAATGGATCGAACAATATCTCCGCTGGTAACGAGCGCACAGCCGAACGATTGGAGCAAGTGGCTCACCATCGCCTCGGCAGTTCACAATGACCGAATCAACTCCACGTTGAAAATGACGCCCAATCAAGCCTTGTTAGGATATCGGCCCATTTTATACCTGAACCAGATCCTGGGAACGAACAATCAAGAAGCAGAAGCCCGAATCGACGACCTTCTCCAACGAAGGGCGCAGGCCATGGCGGCCATCAATCAATCAGCGCGCGCAGGAGAGATCCGAAAAGACATGTTTCAAGTTGGGAACAAGTATGGCTCGAAGCGAACAATCTGAAACTTCCGTATCAGACCTCCAAACTAGCCCCGAAACATCAGGGACCCTTCAAGATCATCAGAAAGATCTCTCCTGTGGCGTATCAATTGGAACTCCCGGCGTCTTGGACCATTCACGATGTATTCCATGCCTCTCTCTTATTGTCCTATCGCGAAACTCCCGCTCACGGACCCAACTTCCACCGGCCGCCACCCGACTTGATCGGAGACGAAGAAGAATATGAAGTGGAGGCCATTATCAATCACCGGTTCAAGGGTAGAGGCCGACAGCTCCAGTACCTAATCAAATGGAAGGGGTATCCACATAGCGACAATACCTGGGAACCCAAAACGGCCATATTCGCGGACAAACTAATCCGGGAATATCACAAACACAGCCCCCTACACCCACATAAAAAGGGAGCTCACGTCGCAGTTACCTCCCTACCAAACTGGCCCCCTCCAAAGTCGACCCTCTCTTCGCCCTCCCAGTCTTTTGGGGATTGCCAAGCCTTGAACTACCTCCAAACCCTTGGTTGCAGTTCCACCTCCAGACTCTCGCCGACCACTTCAAACGCAAGTGTAGAATGTCCCAAAACCCCGAACCTGCCTCTCCCCAATCTGCCAGTTCCTATGCCGTCCCTCATGTCACCGGGGCTCCTCTCTCGCCGCGCTCTACCGCCTCCCTCTTGGCCGCCAACCCCCACGTCCCCAAAGAGACTATGCGCCAAATCGCCGCCGGTCTCCTCCGAACCATCGAAGAGCGCGAGACGACCCACAACGCCGAGGTCTGGGAGCTCAGAGAAAAGCTCCTCCGTCTCGAAGAACTCGTGGGCGACGAAGACTCGGACGAACTCCCCGAGGGATATGTCCGAAACAACGGCAAGATCCCGAACTTCGACATCCCCATGGACGAGGGGCTTTACCTCCCTGCCAAGTGGGTCAAGTTACACGGCGGGGATTACACCAAAGCCCTCGGACTTACTGGCAAGGAGTTCTCGGCCGAGACCCCCTACTCGATGGAGATTTACGCGTCGCCTGACATCCGCCTTAACGAGGTCCCCGAGCCACTCCCCCTCTGGGTCCAGACCATCATCGAGGGGCACACCGCAACTTTCGAAGCCCTCTGCCGAGGCGCCATCGAGCTCGACGACTGGGGGATCGTGGCTGACCTCACCCACGCCCGCAACATCTACCTCAAGGCCCAAGAAATGGAGTTACAGCGGGACCAAATTGAGGCTGACCTCAGCCTTCTCCAGGAAAAGTACGTCCTCGCTCGCGGACGTCTCGAGCTGGCCCGCGTATCGAAGTGCCTTGCCCGCCAACAGTACTTGGTCCCTCCAGTACTTCGGGATGACGACAACTTCCCCTGAGTCCCACCGAAGGGCAAGAGCGTAAAGCGGGGTCGCTTTGCTGTCTAGAAGGAGGGTGATGTCACCGGCTCCCGAGACGGCTAGCTTGTATGCCGTGGACCGGGGTAAGTTCTAGAACCGGCATTATGATACTCCCGTCGATACGTACCTTCTGATGTGGCTTCTGTTCTGATGTGATGGGTTGATGCGCTGACTGCCGCCGATTGTGATAGTTTGATATACCATTATCTCGGCTTTATGGGCATAGCCTCCCCTGTACCTATTTATACGTGCCATGTACCACTAGGACTCGCAAGTTGAGTCTTTTCATCACTATACATTGTTGTTCCCCCGCTCAGGGCTCACTGTCAAAGACAAGCCGTCTTTGCAGCTGACCCTCGTCTTACCACTCAGAGTGAAAGCGATCTTGGATCTTCCTTGACCGCCTTTACTCTAAGTAGGGGTCGTATTCTCCTTCAAGTCACACCCGGTACACGGGCGGGTTCATGTTCGGAGTAGCAATCGTCATTATCGTCTTCACGATCGTCTTTATCGTTATCTTATCCTCTCATTGCTACTAAGTGAGTTGATGAAACCGTAGCGGTGACACAGACCTTTTCTCCTTCTTTGTATCCTTTGAACTTGGTTGCCTTGATCAGCCCTTCTTGCGCTTTGCTCATGGCCTCTAGGGCCTGCTTGCGGGCTGAGCGAACGTGGTCAATTCGTTTGTCGAGTGTTGGTATGTCTGTTTCTCTAGTTGGTTGGTGTGCGGTCGGGGTGTATCCTAATATCAAATCGTAGGGGGTCTTCTTGGTAGTTGCATGCGGCCAAGAGTTCTTTGTGTACTGCGCGATCGGTAACCATCTTGCCCACTCGCTTTGGTTGTTTCTGCAGAAGGCTCGTAGATATTGTTCCAGGCTTTGATTGGTGCGCTCGCTTTGCCCGTCCGTCTGTGGGTGATATGCTGATGAAATGTTTTGTTTGATCCCAAGCGTTTTGCATAGTTCCGTGGTAAAGTTGGCGGTGAATCTGGGGTCTCTGTCGGAGATGATCTTGCGGGGGATGCCGTAATGCGGGAACACCTGTCTTGCGTACAGTTCTGCTACTCCAGGGGCGTCGATGGACTCGTTGCAGGGTAAGAAAATGGCTGCTTTAGAACAGTCATGGTCTGTAATTGTCAGTACCGAGTCGTAACCATCAGAGATCGGCAGTTTGACGATGAAGTCGACTGCGATTGTTTGAAACGGGAGGGGGTTTGGTTCGGCGGTGATTGGGAAGAGGGCAGGTTTGCTTGGATGGGTGTTTACCTTAGTCATTTGACACGTTGCGCACCCTTTGACGTAGTTCGTCACGAACTCTTTCATGCCTGGCCACCAGTAATATTTGGCCGTCATGAGTAGCGTTTTGGTGATTCCAGGGTGCCCTGCTGTAGAAGTGTCGTGAAAAAGGGAAATTACCCCCCTCTTAACGTCGTTGTTTCCCACAACAACGAGTGTGCCATTTTTGGTCCATAGCCGTCCGTTCTTTGTGAGTGAATGGCTGAGTCGCCATCGTTTGATGGTGGCTTGCTGCGTCTCCTGGTCCTGTATGATTTTGTCATCTAGATACTTGGCGGATAACTCTGATCCGTCAAGTAGTGTCGCAGCTCTTGCCTTGAGAATGGGGATGCCGTGGTCCACCAATTCCATTTCGTTTGACTCGTAGCCGGAGTCGCTGTCTTCGACGGTGTCTTTCTGTCTGGTTGTGTCGTAGTTTCGTGTCGGGGCGTCTGGGGGTACAAACAGATGTTCTGGTAACGCGATGAGCAGTGGGTAGTCGTCTGTGTCTGGTGCGAGGTCGGGTTGTCTTGATAGAGCGTCAGCGCGGTTGGTGGCTCCGGGCTTATATACCAGTTGGATGTTGAAATCCGCGAGTTCGGTGATGTACCCATTGACTCGCGGGCCCAACTTGTGTGGCTCTCGATAGTACTGCAGGTTGGCTTGGTCGGTGATAACCAATACCAGTGTGACTGTATTCCTTAGTAAGTGTCGCCAGGTTCGTAGGCCTCTTATGACCGCGAGTAGCTCTCGGTTATAGATTGGGTAGTTCTGTTCCGTTTTTGTGAACGTCTGGGAGTGGAATCCGATGGGTCTGAGTAAGGGGTCTCCTCGTTTGTTCGTCTGTTCTTTGTCGGCCTGGTACAGGATGGCTCCGGTTGCGAATTGGGACGCGTCTACGTATAGGATGAATTGTTGGTCTGGGTCTGGTGGTATTAGGACCGGTTCGGTCGTGACCAGTCTGATAAGTTTCCTTACCGCCGTTTCACAGGCGGTGTCCCATGTGAATTCTTTACCTTTTTGTAGCAGGTCCGTGAGTGGCTTGGCGATCCGGGCGAAGTTGGGAATCCATGGCCTGTGATATCTGAGGAGTCCGAGGGTGCTTCTTACTTCTTTGACGGTTTTGAGGGTGGTCGGCCATTCTTTAATGCCGGTGATCTTTGCGGGGTCAATCATTAGTTCTCCACCTTCTACCCTGATTCCTAGATAGTCGATGGCCATTTGGAAGAACTCGCATTTCGCCGGTTTCAGGAATAGGTTGTGCTGTTCCAGTATTTCGAAGAAGTCGTGACAGATTTTGACATGGAGTTCCCGTTCTCCGGTTCTGGTCATGACGATGCAATCGTCCATGTAATGCCAGAATTTCCCAGGGTATTTTGCATAGAGGGGTTGTAATACGTCGTTCCCCATACGGGTGAACGTGCCAGGTGCGTTGCATAATCCGAAGGGCATTACCACCCATTTGAACAGTCCTTTGTTGGTCTTGAATCCGGTTTTGTACTCGTCTCCGTCGGCGATCCGGATGTTATTATATCCGGCTCTGATGTCGAACTTACTGAACAGTGTCTTGCCTCTCAGTTCTTCCAGGATTGACTGTATGCGGGGGAGCGGTGTGACGTCCATAACGGTGTATTCGTTTAGCTTTCGGTAGTCGTGTACGATTCGGAGCGTTCCGTCCTTCTTTTTGACAGTGAAGGTCAGGGAGCCGTAGGGAGATGCCGATGCCGTGATGTAGCCTTTGTCTAAGTTGTCCGTGATGTATTCGTCTAGTACCTTTTGTTCATCTTTTGACAGCGGGTAGACCTTGCTGTTGATTACGTCGGGTGCGTCCAGTTTCAGTTTGATTTTGTGATCCCATTTGCGGCGTGGTGGTAGTTGACAAGCTTCCTGTTCCGAGAATACTTTCCAATGTTGCTTGAAAACCGCGGGGATTGTTTGTTCCGTATTGACCTTCCCAGCGTCGTAAGCTTTTTCTGCCATTTGCTGGGCGATGGTCGCCTTGTTGACTTCGATTGGTTCTGATTTGATCGTTCTGATGGCGACGTATAATTCGTCGCCTTCTTCAAGTTGGCCTGCCGCTACTCTCGTTGCTTCGGCCAAATGTTCCCTTCTGGTTAGGTTACTTTGAGCAAGGTTTCCATTCGCGTTTCTGGACCTTTTACAATCCCCGTCGTCCAGTCGATTTCGGGGTTGAACGTTCGTAACCAGGGGTATCCGAAGATGAATTGGTCCTTCCCTAGGTTAGTGACGAAAAATCTTTCTCGTCCGGTTTGCTGTCCTCTGGTTACCAGCAGGTCGCAGTAATGCGTGATGTCTCCTGCCTGGTTCGATGTCCCATCTATGTTAATGATGGGACGTACTTGTTCTAACTTCTTGGTTCTGAGGCATAACCTGGCCACGGTTTTGTAATCCACAAAGTTTTCTGTTGCGCCACTGTCGACGAGCGCTGTTTCCTCTGCCTTTCCTCGATATGTGTATAGTGTAAACGGCAACTTGATTGAGTTTTGCTTGTTTATGTACATTGTCCATATCTTTAGA
The DNA here is from genome assembly GCA_022376545.1 of Russula dissimulans. Taxonomy (NCBI): domain Eukaryota; kingdom Fungi; phylum Basidiomycota; class Agaricomycetes; order Russulales; family Russulaceae; genus Russula; species Russula dissimulans. Next base: position 37,367 of record WTXJ01000165.1, on the reverse strand, counting down.
GCCCTAACTACGGCAGCTAGTTTTGGGCCTGGTAAAAATCCTGCAGCGCACTGATTGCGCGGATCTTTACCGCTTCGGGTTCGTTCGGTAACATTTTGAGGACGCCCTCCAGTCCTCCGATCTGTTTCAGGGCTTCGTCGTTACTGATGGTCACCTTTGGCTCGGTGACTTCTGCGGTGCGGGCACGACTCGGCTGCCCTTGGTACGGTTTCTTTGGTTTCTGGGGGCAATCACGACTGATGTGCCCCTGCGCTTTGCAAATGAAGCATGCGCCCTTCTGGTAGAGGTCCTGCCTTTCTGGGCTCCACTGCCCTGGCCCAAACCTTCTGCCGGTGTTTCCTGCGTCCACATCCATAGAGACAACTTGACTGGTTGTCTGTGGGGCTTTCCTTGGTTAGGTTTCAGCCTGTATGCTGGTCGTTGTGTCGGTTGATAATTTCGTAGCCCTAGATATTGGGCTAATTGCTGCACAGGGAATGGTTTCTTTGCGGTGACGTTCCTAAGTTCTTTGTACACCGTTTGTCGTTCTCTGGCTTTCTTTTTCCACGCGTTCATGGTGGTCGGTGTTGGTACGTTGTGTGTGATGATTTCTTGGAGGAGTTTCGGTGGGAGTCCTTCCCTGAACTTGACGATCGCTCCGAGGTCGTCCTCTCTGTAGCTGGACTCCTCTCGGAGTCGGTCGAAGTGGCGATGTAGGAGTCAATGTCCCCTCCGATCATCTTTAGTTCTTGGAACTTCTGTAGGGCGTTCAACTTGGCATCTGAATCGATATATGCTGCCCTGAAGTCGTGTTCGAATGAGTCCCATAGCATGTCGCTACTCTGGGGTACTCCATGGACCTTGACTTGGTCCCTGAGCCAGCGCCTCTTGGCGTTAGCCCATGTGTCTACGTTAGGTCCGACGATGTAGGACAGGCACAAGGCCGTCTTTAAGTATGGGACCTGGAAGGTTCTGCTTTCTCCGTTGAGGAGCTCGTATCCCAGGAACTTGTCCAGGAATAGGTCGGATTTGGCTCTGTTGCCGTCGAAGATCGGGGGTGGGAGGCCAATAAGTCCTCCCTTGCTTTGCCCGTTACTTTGGGCTGATTGTACTGGTGCAACCATCGTGGCTGCGATCGTGTCCATCGGCACCAGTCCCGCTGAAGGGGCTGCCGATATTTGTGCCGGTTCTGGTGCAGTGATAACGTGCTGCCCCGTCTGGTGGTTGGGATCCGCTACATCCCACCACCCTAGTCCTAGGTCATTTGTAATGTTGACCATGTTGGCTCCTCTGGTATGCCAAGTTCTGTCGTTGTCGTCTTCTAATAGGATAAACCACGCATGTCCTGTGTGGATCCTCTGTTGTTCGTCGGTGTGTGTATAGTTGTAAAGTTCGATGGGGTACCACTTGCTCTCGTGTTTGACCCAGTAACCAAGTTGAGCGATGTCTTTGATCCAAGAGCTTCCCCTTGTACGCTGCGGGGTAGGTCGTCTCGTTTCCTCTTGGGTGCAGGTACGTAGGTGTTGAGATTCGGTGCAAGTGAAAGCGGTAGAGCTGCCAGTGTGTCAGATGTGAAAGCCTGACTTATGTTACGCCCTGCGGTGCGTAAAGGCCAGACGTTGGCGGTTCGGTGTTCGGGTGCTCAGGCACACTCTACGTTCGGGGGCTGGTCTCCCTACTCAGCGGTTCTTGCTTGGATAGCGGTCCAAGACTTGGTTCGAGAGCCTGACGCACACTGGTGCTGCTCTATCTGACAATGCAAGTAAATGCAGTGTGTCCATGGTCTAATTCGACTACTAGCGGGTATGCCGTCTAGTATCCCACACAGCTGGGGGTCGGTGTCACGGTCAGTTGTTCGTCGTACCTACGCAAAGGTAATAGGTCTTCAAGTAGTCTGAAGGGATCGGTTCACGCTAAGTCACAACGTGGACTTAGGTACAGAGAGAAGAGGGTTCAACTGGGTGTTATCCCTGAAGACTACTGCTTGTTGATACAGGTTCAACTAAGTCAGGCTTAAGGCCCAACTGTCTATCGTAGAGGTCTTTTATAGTAACGAGGCGTGGTCCGTGCGCGAGGTAAGGGACTACAAGACGAGTCTGAAGAACACTGAGGACAAGTCTGGGAAATGAAACGAGGTGTCAAGTACATCAATTGTAAGTTTTAAGCAAAGGGGTGGTAGCTATGAAACGAGGTACTTGAGTATCAATCGTGCTGCGCAATATATGAGTCAATCGGTATGAGTCACAAGTCTAGTCTGTCGCGGGGTCATCGGTCATGTGAGAATGAAAGAAGAAAAATGGGGTCCGTTCCAGCGGATCGTAACAGTGCAGCCATGCAAGCATGCATATGGGTGTGTGGGGGGATGGATGTGGAGATGGACGGGCATCCGGGCATCTGGGCGGGCATGCAGGCGTGCAGCGCATGGGGATGGACAGAGAGCATGCGAGAGGGTGGATGGGGGTGCAAGTGGGTGGGTGGGCATGCCACACAGCAGTGCACCTGTGTCACAGCATGGTGAGTCAAAAAAGTAAGGGCAAGGACTCACCTGCTGCCTGTGTCAGCGTCATGCCGCATTGCCACGTCGCTGCAGATGCCAGCGCATCCCCACATAAGGGGGTTGACAATTGTGTGGGACCTGTAGAACCTGATGAGTAAACATATAAAAATATAACTTACCTCACTGAGGCCATGGAATGGTCGAAGAGTGGGGAGGAAGTCAAGGCTGAGGATTGGCAAACACGAAATGAAACATGACAAGACAACATTGGTTATGTAATACAGGTGGCCAACAGGACAACTAAGGGGCACCAAAAGTTCAGGAATTGACAAAATTGGGTTGGATATACAGAAGCTTTCTGTGTTAAGAATTATTCCTATGTAGTTTTATTCTATGTTTTGCAGATGATGCTTCCAAAAAAACATGTTTTATTTGTGAGTGCAGTGACTATGGATTAGCCGGTGTTGGCTCACCGCTCTGGGCAGTTCGGGCCAGTGATGCTGCAGGAAACAGTTTCAAACCAAGTTTAAACCAAACCAAACTGATGTAAACTGTTTGTATCGGTTTCGGTTTAGGTTTGGGAAATTTTGCCAGAAACTGAGTGGTTTGGTTTCTGGTTTGGGAAATTTTGCCTTAAACCGAACCAAACCAAACTTCCCCAACACTAGTCTCAATGCAAGTATTGCCATTGCACATCGAATGGGCAAGGGCCCATATTTTGCTCACCAAATTAGACATAATGAGCTGTATCTACTGCGGTACCATCATCTGTCTCCTCCCAAATCATATGTAAAGCATGGGCATCACACCCTCCTCGACAATGATGCTATCTGGCATGATGTGCGCACCTACCTTGCAGCTCAAGCCCTTGACACCGTAACGTCTCATGCATTCTGTCAGCATGTTAATAATGTAATTCTCCCTGTGCTTGAAATCAGTGGCACAATCTCCAAATCTACTGCCCAGTGATGGCTCAAAGAGAAGCTTGGGTATCAATCAAAGGAGGCAAGAAAGGGTGTGTATGTGGATGGGCATGAATGCCCGGATGTGATTAAAGAGTGAAAAGAGTTTGTCGACACGATCTTCAATAAATATGAACGGTATGTAGGGCGCGTTCAATGTCCCAGGCATCTGCCAGTGCTTACATGATAAATAGATTGATGGCTACTTATGACGGCCAGACACTTGAGCGTGTTCCACCAACACTTCAGCCCGGAGAAAGGGAACATGTATTGATTATGCAGGATGAAACAGTCATTCATACCAATGAATACCGAAGGCAATTGTGGCTTGCACAAGATCAACAGCCGATCTAGAAGAAGGGCAGAGGACGAGCGATCCATGTCTCGGACTTCATCTCCGAGGCTATTGGATGGATCAGGCTCACTCTGGAGCAGATCTCGGATCAACTCCAGCTCCCGGAGAAGCTCCAACTTTCTGCGTTCAAAGCTCGAACGATAATCTACCCTGGAAAGAATTCTAAAGACTCATAGTGGAATCTCAAACAATTGATTGAGCAGATCAAGATAACAATATTGATCTCTGATGCTACACATCCAAATTGTGTCGGGATCTTCGTTTTTGATCGATCCTCTGCTCACAAGGGCTTTTCAGAGGATGCCCTTAATGTCAATCAAATGAATGTGTATCCTGGTGGGTTGCAGAAGTCACTTTGTGATATGGTCATTCCATTCGGCAATCCGGATCCAGCACCCGGTGACAAAGACACACACGGAAAGATACAATGCATGTGCTTCCCTGATGATCACAATGACCCAAACCTACGTGGAAATCCAAAGGGCATGCGCAATGTTCTGAAGGAGCGCAAGTCCGTCTGGGATAAATACACAAATATATGCGATCAGCGTGGTGTGAAGGTGGTGGGTAAGTGCGCATGGTGCAAGAAGTCTCAGCTCTGCAAGGATGCAGAGCGTCAGATTGCACTTGCAGAGGAAAAGGAAGATAATGTCTCTGCAGAAGACATGAACCTTGTTGAGGAGAATGTACCAATCACAGAGGATGAACGGTGCTGTATGACCTGGGTGCTCTCCCTGCAGCACAATTTCCGGACAGAGAAACCTCAACTCTAGTTGATCATTGAAAAAGCCGGGCACATTTGCCTCTTCTTGCTGCGATTTCATTGTGAACTGAATCCGATTGAAATGCTCTGGGGTTATGCCAAGTATCGTGTGTGTCTACTGTTGCCAGTGTCTCATGTGGATCGCTTATCTTTCATCATTCAGGCTATCAGAATTCAGCTGATGGCCAATTTGCCACAGCAAAAACTCTTGTCCCACAGTGTCTAGATGATTGCTCTGTCATTACAATCTGCTGCTTCTTCCAAAAAGCGTGGAGATACCTCAACGTGTACATAGGGTATAACACGGGTCACACCATGGGTAAATTATTATAGACCACACCCATGACCTGTCACACCACACCCGTTAGGTACACCATGCACACAGTTATGGGTTGAACCTGAGGTTTGAGTCTGATTACCATGGTGTACAACACCATGGTTTACCATACTACCATTTAGTGAAACTATGGGTACAAACCATGGTCCTTATTTGTAACTAGAGGTAATCCAATCTATGACACTACTTATGGGTCTGCAGCAACCGACTCTGACCCAGATTCACTCAAAGCTTGCTTCCAACCAAGGCATGCCCCATGTATTGCCCCAACAACTTCAGCCATATCAACAAGGTTCCTCCTCCCCCAATCTCCAAAGCATAGAAATGACCGAATAGTAGATGGGGAGAGACAGCCACGAGTGAAGTGTAGAAGCTGTCAGCCTTGAGAAAAATATGCTTTTTGAGTGGACACAAAATGGCTCTGGCACTGGCACCTTTTTCAACAACCATGCGATGTAAGGTGACCAAATGAACAGATGAGGACCGGATGGAAGCTCGACATGTCATGTTTGGGGAGGGGCTGCGAGAAGAGAATGAGGACAAAATGTCAAAGGCAAGACACAAATTTATATTCATACTCACCAAGTCAACATAATGTAGAGGGACACCGTGTTAACCGGATTGTAGAGGGACACCACATTGGCTGGATAATAGAGGGACACCACATTGGCTGGATCATAGAGGGACACCGCATTGGTCAGATTACATACAACACACACAAGTTTGATAATCAAATAGGCCAGAGAAGGCACAAGATATGAAAGTCAACTTTAGACGAGACATGGCACACGCAAGAACACTGAAACAACAATCAGATGCTGAGAATGAATGGATATAATTTGGGGGCATTCTTCCCCATAAGCCTGAGGGTGTCTTTACATACAGACGAAATACCTACTTGTAAGTTTGTAGGTAGATAGGTGAGTGATCACGTCGATGTTGAGACAAAAGCAAGAAGGCGATGGGGGCAAGGAAGTGATAGAAGCGAGGTGATGGAGGCGAGGAGGCGACAGAAGCCAGGAGGTGATGGAGGCGAGGAGGTGACAGAAGCCAGGAGGCGATGGAGGCGAGGAGGTGACAGAAGCCAGGAGGTGGTAGAAGCAAGGAGGCAATAGAAGCGAGGAGGCAATGGCAGGGCTTGTGCAGCCCTGAAAGGAATGTACGAACACCGTGTTGAGGTCCAGTACGAATAGAGAGTGACAAAGTCGAAGGACAAGTGTAAGACTATGAATTGTTAGTATGAACAGATAACAAAGTAAAAGGGAACATACCACGTTGTGTGCTAGCAACACGGCAGAAGGGCACTGAACATAGCGAAAACTTGAGGGGAAAAGGGATGGATTGGGGAAATCAGTATGGACAGAGGAGGGGGGATGAGAAGGAATGGATGGGTTGACGTCTTGGTGTTTCATCTTGCGCAGGCAATTGTTGGTGAAAACAGTTTTGTTGGCGGCAGTGAGGGCGAAGTGACAGAGAAGGGAGAGAGTTGTTTGCACCTATTTACAACGAGGTCCTGTGCTTGAGCGAGCGCTTGGAGCTTTCCGACCACGATGAACTCATCCAAGTGTAGCTCCAAGGGTGTACTGAGCAGCAGCATGAGCAGAGAAAATCAATGAAAGCTAAGGTGTGAGGTGATGAATTAGTGAGTGTAAAACCCGAGAATACTCACGACACCGTGTGGACAACCACAGTTAGTGACAGGTTGACAAATTTCGACACCACATGTGTGACTGTCAAACCCGTGACCTGAACACCGTGGGAATACCCATACCCATGATATACCCTACATGTACAGGTATGTGCAACAATTGTGTATGTGTTCGCTTAGGCTTAGATAACGCACCTTCCAGAAAAGGACTTGACACCCAGCAGGCCACGTTTGCAAACAAGAAGTACAAATCACATCGGAGGGTCAGCCTCCCAAGTGATATTATTGCATCTATGGCCTTGTAAATACATATTATAATCATTGTCACACTTGTACAGTGTTTCTGAGCATGGGAATATAGAGGAATTTGAAATCATTTCAATTTTCGTCAAAAACAAAGGGCGCTTAATATTTTTAAAACATATAATGTACAACTTTTATACTACTGATCGATGCAATTATAACATGCCCTCTTTTGTGGAAAACGGATGTGATTTGAGGGAGGAGAAGCTAAAATATACTTATGTTAGCTGAGAGGTTGTGTTATGATCTGCTGGAATGGACCGTGCTTTTTTCCTTTTTCTCACCCTCACATGACCCTTAGACCCTGTGACAGACTAGACTCGTGACTCAGACTCTTGACTCATGCTCATTGACTCGTCCTTGCCGCACCTCATTTCATGCCTATTGTTTCATATGGTTGATGCACTTAGCACCTCATTTCATATCTATCGTTTCATACAGTTGATGCACTTAGCACCTCGTTTCATATCTATCATTTCATACGGTTGATGCACTTAGCACCCTGTTTCATATCGCACTCTCCGTACTATATAAGACTCTCAGATAGCATACTAAAGGCCTTAAGCCTGACTTAGTTGAACCTGTATCAACAAAGCAGTAGTCTTCAGGGATAATACCCAGTTGAACTTCCTCTTCTCTATACCTAAGTCAGCATTGTGACTTAGCATGCACCGATCCCCTTCAGACTACTTGAAGACTGTCACCTTTGCGAAGGTACGATGAATGACTGACCATGACACCGACCCCCAGCTGTGTGGGATACTAGACGGCATACCCACTAGTAGTCAACTTAGACCATGGACACACCGCATTTACTTGCACCATCAGATAGAGCAGCACAAAGTGTGCATCAGGCTCTCAACCAAGTTTTGGACCACTATCCAAGCAGAAACCCGCTGAGTAGGGAGACCAGCCCCTGAACGTAGACTGTGCTTAAGCACCCGAACCCCAAACCACCAACGTCTGGCCTTTATGCATCGCAGGGTGTAACATAAGTCAGGCTTTACATCTGACACACTGGCAGCTCTACTGCTTTCACTACCACCAAACCTCAATACCTACGTACCCGCACCCAAGAGAAAAACAGACTACCTACCCTGCAAAGTACAAGGGGAAGGCCTTTGGATCAAGAACGTCGCTTAACTTGGGTACTGGGTCAAACACAAGCAGAAGTGGTACCCCGTTGAATTAACCTACACCGACGAACAACAAAGGATCCACACTGGACACGTGTGGTTCATCCTATTGGAAGACGAAAATGACAGTACCTGGCACATGAGAGGAGCCAACATGGTCAATATCACAAACAACCTAGGACTAGGATGGTGGGATGTAGCGGATCCCAACTATCAGGTGGGGCAGCATGTTATCACTGCCCCAGAACTGGCACAAATATCGGCAGCCCCTTCAGCAGGACCGGTGCCGATGGACACAATCGCGGCCACAATGGTCGCACCAGCACAACAGACCCAAAGTAATGGGCAGAGCAAGTGTCACCGGCTCCCGAGACGGCTAGCTTGTATGCCGTGGACCGGGGTAAGTTCCTGAACCGGCCTTATGATATTCCGTTGATACGTGCCTTTCTGATCTGGCCTTCTGTTCTGATGTGATGGGTTGATGCGCCGACCGCCGCCGACTGTGATAGTTTGATGTACCGTTATCCCGGCTTTATGGGCATAGCCTCCCCTGTACCTATTTATATGTGCCATGTACCACTAGGACTCGCAAGTCGAGTCTTTCGTCGCTATACACTGTTGTTCCCCCCCTTCAGGGCTCGCTGTCAAAGACAAGCTGTCTTTGCAGCTGACCCTCGTCTTTCCACTCAGAGTGAACGCGATCTTGGACCTTCCTTGGTCGCCTTTACTCTAAGTAGGGGTCGTACTCTTCTTCAAAGGTTATCCCTGGAATACGGACGGGTGTATGTTCGGACTAGCGATCGTCATCGTAGTCTTCATCGTTGTCTTCATCGTCATCCTTTCCTTCCATTGTTACTAAGTGAGCTGGTGAAACCGTAGCGGTGACAGCAAGGGAGGACTGATTGGCCTCCCACCCCCGATCTTCGATGGCAACAGAGCCAAGTCCGACCTATTCTTGGACAAGTTCCTTGGGTACGAACTAATCAACAGAGAAAGCAGAACCTTCCAGGTCCCATACCTAAAGATGGCCTTGTGCCTGTCTTACATCGTCGGACCAAACGTAGACGCATGGGCCAATGCCAAGAGGCGCTGGCTCAGGGACCAAGTCAAGGTCCATGGAGTCCCCCAGAGCAGTGATATGCTATGGAACTCGTTCAAACACGACTTCAGGGCAGCATACATTGACTCAGATGCCAAGTTGAATGCCCTACAGAAGTTCCAAGAGCTAAAGATGATTGGAGATGACATCGATTCCTACATCGCCACTTTTGACCGACTCTGCAAAGAGTCTGGTTACAGAGAGGATGACCTCGGAGCGATTGTCAAGTTCAGGGAGGGACTCCCACCAAAACTCCTCCAGGAAATCATCACGCACAACGTACCAGCACCCACCACCATGAACATGTGGAAGAAGAAAGCCAGAGAATGACAGACGGTGTACAAAGAGCTCAGGAATGTCACTGCAAAGAAACCATTCCCTGCACAACAGCTGGCCCAATATCTTGGGTTACGAAACTACCAGCCAACACAACACCCAACTTATGGGCCAAAACCCAATCAAGGGAGAACCCCGCTGACAAGCAGTCAAGTCATCCCCATGGATGTGGATGCAGGAAATACGGGCAGGAGGTTCCCGCCAGGCCAATGGAGCCAGGAAAGACAGGACCTCTACCAGAAAGGTGCATGCTTTATTTGCAAAGTGCAAGGGCACATCAGTTGCGATTGCCCCCAGAAACCGAAGAAACCATACCAAGGGCAGCCGAGTCACGCCTACGCTGCAGAAGTTGCCGAACCAAAGGTGACCATCAGTAATGACGAATGTGGCGAACTTACTGCTGGGTTGACAGTAATTCGCTAGGAGGGTTCTGGATGGACAGGGGACGTGGGTTGACGATACGGGTCGAGTGTCGGGACACAGGGGGTTTCAGAGAGTACAGGGGAGGGCAGAGGCACTGAGCCGCTTGGTGCAAGGCAGCAAGGGGAGGAGGCGATGGAAGTGTCACAAATGGACAGTCTGAGGACTGTCTGCTCATATTGGGAGTCCTTATATACACAGAGATGGTACTCTAGTAAGCGTTATTACTCTAGGGGCTATTCTTGGTCTGTCTTGTTGTTCCAATGGCATAATGCCATCTGTCCTTGGTCTGGATCGTCCAACAGGTTGGGGAGGAGTTATTCTGGGCGCTTGGGGTTGTGGCGTGCTTCCTTGGGGGTTGTGGCCACTTCGCTTCTCAAGGTATTTTAGGATTGATGCAGATCTGTGGCCAGATCTGTACCTCTGGCGATCCCCTGTTCCAATCTTAGAGATATCTAGATCGTCTAGGGTCCTAGATGTGATCTGGGGATTCCCTTGGGGATTTCCCAAGGGGTTCTCTTTGGGTCTATTTGTGTATGGCCTTGCTGGCACTTTGGGGGTCTGGGGGGCATTGTGGGAGCATTGGGGCTGTCCCCCTTTGCTGGGTCGTCCCCTTTCATTGCAGGGAGGTCTCTGGACATTGTCCTGTCCGTCCCCTTTGATTCCTGTGGTTCCGGAGGTCACTGTTCGTGACAACGAAGCCCTGAAACAGATAGGAGGACTCGAGGGTGTCCTCAAAATGTTACCAAATGAACCCGAAGTGGTAAAAATCCACGCGATCAGTGCGCTGCAGGATTTTTACCAGGCCCAAAACTAGCTGCCATAGTTAGGGCTCTAAAGATACGGACAATGTACATAAACAAACACAACTCAATCAAGTTGCCGTTTTCACTATACACATATCGAGGCAAGGCAGAAGAAACGGCACTTGTGGACAGCGGCACAACAGAAAACTTCATGGACTACAAAACCATGGCAAGACTACGCCTTGGAACCAAGAAGTTAGAACAAGTACATCCCATCATTAACATAGACGGGACATTGAACCAGGCAGGGGATATCACGCACTATTGTGACCTCCTGGTGACCAGAGGACAGCAAACCGGACGAGAAAGATTTTTCATCACTAACCTAGGGAAGGACTGATTCATCTTTGGATACCCCTGGTTACGAACATTCAACCCCAGTGAAAAATCGGGTTAATGAGATTGAATGAAAACAAACAACCTCAAATGATAACGAATTAGAAATGATAATTATTTATTTAGTGATCTAATTTGATTTGATCGAATGAGAAGAAATCAGGATCAAATGAGAAAAAATCAGGATGATGCAAAGATCTTGATCCTGGTCTCAAGGATCTCAATCCTAGTCTCCTTTGCATCACGTCGTGTCAGTACTACATCATATTATCGGTAGTGCTTACTTATCTCACGGTATTGTACGGGCCGGTTGTATACTCTACGATATTCCTCTAAGTCGTATCTTCAATATCCCCAATTCTCTAATGCTCACAATCTCTCTCCCTCTGGAGAGGAATCCTTTGTGTTGTTTCGTGCAATATATCTTTCCAAATCAAGTCATGACAAATGCCCTATTATTGCAATTGTACAAGATATTGTAAGGGTGAAAGAAAAGAAGTGTCAAAAATGACATATTACTCTCACAAGAGACATGATCCAATGTCGCAATTCACACCGGAATTTCAGAACTTCCTTAAGACTAAGCTGGTTGTCTCGGGCTTACCCATAGCATCATCATCTCGTGGGGTCCAAAGGTGTCGCATTGCCAGTGAGACTTTTGGTGCTGCAATGAGCCAAACGAATGTCATTGTAAGCACATCGATTATCACCGAAATATAATTGAATTTGTCAATGCATCAGCATCAGGATGCCAGTGTTCCTGTTGCAAGGCCGGCTGTAACACCGATGGGCGATCATTGCGCTCTTATCGATGATCTGGATCCCACTCTCTCTGAGCACCTTCTCAACAGAACTGAGGATTCGGACGTTAACCTGGGTGTATCTATTGATCATTCAGATCATCCTGTCAACTCGGACGTGCATACTCTTGAGATTCCATATTCAGTTGACGCTCCATCAGGTGACATTGAAGATCTATGGGATCAAGATAACATACGACTGGACGATCTCAAACTTGGCGTCAAGTTTATAAGGCATCTTCGGAATTCCTTAGTTCCTGATTCAATGCTCGGACTATCTCAGGATGCTATTGATCATCTTTGCAACCCTCCTCACGCACTTCCTGGTCTTGGTATTGATGCGGACACTCGCCTGGAAATCAACTTTACTTTGAAAACCCTTCGGAAATATTATACAAGAAGAACCGTGTGATCTTTATATGATGATATCCTGATGCAAATATATCTAGCTACCATAAAACCAAGCACCTGGTGGCCAGCCTTACAAACATCGATTCGATCGTGCACGACATGTGCGTAAACTCGTGCATTGCGTATACTGGACCTTTTCTTGGGCTTGAAACCTGTCCAATGTGCTCTGAGCCCCGATATGACCAGTTCAGGATGGAGACCAGTAATGGAAGCAAAAAGGTCCCTTGCCAGGAATTCCATATGATCCCAATTGGACCTCAACTTCAGGCGCTGTACAGAGAACCGCAGAGCGCTACGCATGCGCACTACCTATGGGAAGAGAGGGCCCGCGTGCTTAAGGAGGTCGAAGAGAAGGGCTACTTAGAGGAATACAACGACATCCTCCATGGCACTGAAATAATAGAGGCGTTTCACGACAGCTGCATTGGAGAAGACGACATCGTCCTTATGTTCTCAATAGACGGCGCACAGCTGTATGCAAAAAAGGCATCTGCATGTTGGATATATATCTGGGTACTGTTCAATCTTGCTCCCAAGAGGCAATACAAAAAAAAGCACGTCCTTATTGGCGGTTTCATACCTGGGCCAAATAACCCCAAGAATCTCGACTCTTTCTTGTTCCCGGGTATCCAGCATCTCCGAGCTCTTCAGGCAGAACGTCTCAGGATCTGGGATGCAGCTCTTCAGCGAGAAATTCAATCTAAAGTTTTCCTTGCGATCCTTGCTGCAGACGGCCCTGGAATGATGTACATCACTGGTCTTGTAGGCTATCATGGCAAACACGGCTGCCGTCTCTATTGCGGCCTATCTGGATGACGCGAGCCCCAAGGGAGACACTATTTCCCGGCTTTGTTGAAGCCACTCAATTATGATCTGGAGGGTTCGTCACATGGGGACGTCAATATACAAGATCTACCGAGGCCATCACAAGAACATTACAACACCAATCTATGCCATCTTATTACTTCACCCAGTGAGACTCAATACCGTATTCGCCGACTTGAGACAGGCATTTCCAGACCCTCTCTGTTCTCAGGTCTCAATTGGCCTTTGACGCTCAGCTTGCCATACTCGTGTGGCTCAGACATTATGCATCTTGGTGCTCTCAATCTCTCTGACCTGATGATAAGCTTGTGGCGCGGGACGATTGACTGTACCCAACCGGACGATAAATCTACTTGGTTATGGGCTGTGCTCCGAGGCGAGGCGTGGCAGGCACATGGGAAGGCAGTGGGGGATACCCTCCATTATCTTCCCAGTTCATTTGGATGTCCTCCACGCAACATCGCTGAGAAACTCACAAGTGGTTACAAGGCCTGGGAGTTCCTATTATATCTCTATGGTCTAGGTCCTGGCTTGCTGCTTGACATTCTTCCAGACTCATACTACAAGAATTACTGTAAGCTGGTCTATGGTATGCAGATCATGAATCAACATTGAATCACTGTATCCAACGCATGCGAAGCACATATGGCCCTCACATCGTTCACAGAAGAATTTGAACTTATTTACTGTCAACAGAAATCCACACGCATTCATTTCGTATGACCATGTCTACATTCACTCGTACATCTGCTGCGCGAGGTCATTCATCTTGGCCCTCCTGTCTGCTCTTCTCAATGGACTCTCGAACATACAATTGGAAACTTGGGGGAAGAAATAAAGCTCCATTCCGATCCATTTGCAAATCTATCACAATGCGGGATCAGAAGGGCGCGAATCAATGCTCTCAAGGCTATGATCCCGGGTTTAGACGCAGAAGGGAATACAGAACAATCACTCCCTCATGGATCGAGAGATCTTGGAGGAGGATTTGTTCTGCTACGTGCACACGAGGCCCACCCACAGCCACTCTGGGAATGCGAAGCAAACACATTGCTTTGTTTCTTGCGCATCTCATCTGACACAGACTTTTGTGTTCACTGCTGGGCAAAACTTCGTTTACCAACTGGACAGATAGCTTACAGTGCTTGGAAAGAGAAAGAGAGGCCACTTGAGAAGCGGCGTACAGCTCGCAATGTTAAGGTGAGTCAGTATAGCTATATTATACGGAGACACCTAAAGATACTTTTATGTCACTAGATACTTCTAGACAATGAAATAAGAATTACAGAGGTCTATTTCCACGTGGTCTTGAGTCGCGATGGTGAAGACATTGCGCTTGGACTCGTTTCGCTCTTCAGTAAACCAGATCCCACCCTTTTGCAACGCTCTGTCAGAACACTGTGGTCTTGCGAATACCAAGGAGATTCGGTGCTCATGTTTATAGATGTTAAGTCAATTCAAGCGGTCATCTCTATGATACCACATACACCTAGCGTATCCGGGAACGTACCCACCGAGCGCTTCTTTCTCGTTGAGAAACCTGGTCTGGATGTCACTATCATCGCCGGCATGGAAGAACACACTCCTGATGATGAGACAGAAGAAACATAATAATTAGTGTAGGTATAATGTATCACTACTATGAGAGGAAACTGTTTGTATTTAGTACCCGTGCGATGCGATGTTCGTCTCGTATGAGCACAGGCCAGATTCGGTTTACCATAACAGGAAGCTCATCGCTTTAGATTATCTAGCTGTCGATCTTCTATCTCACGTGACTTGCAATAAAAAGGACGTTGGTTATGAATACCAACTTTTTCGTGACTTTTTCCCCCATGCATACAGGCGCAGTCGAAATAAAGGCCCATTCTCTGTATAAAAATGCAAGATTGCAATCAGACACCTTTCAGCACGACCTTCTACGCTCGGGAACATTCTCAAAGTAGCTCTCTCTTGTCGACTGACTTGACTGATGGGCTCTCTCCAGTCTCCGCCAGTGGTGACTTTGCCTTGAGCCCCGTAACATCAACAAACAACTCCCTTCTCTCCCCTGCACAAGTATCTTGCAGTTCTAATGCTCCTTGGATTCTGTCTGGCTTGACCACAACCGTCGCCATGTCCGCATCATCCATCAACATCGCCGCTTCTCCAACAGTTCATTTCTCGCCGAACATCACTTCGGCCACAAGCATCTCCCCGTTCATGTCCCCCCTAGTCATCGCACCATTGGTGAGTATCGCGTTGCCGGTAAACGCCTCCCAACCCTCCCTACCTGCCGACGCCTCTGCACCCCTCGCCAATGCCGCCACACCCTCTGACTCCACCGCATCTGCCAATGCCGCATCACTCGCCAATGCTGCACCCCTCACTGACACCTCTGCACCCCTCGCCAATGCCGCCGCACCCTCTGACTCTGCCGCATCACTTGCCAATGCCGCATCACTTGCCAACACCACATCACTCGCCAACGCTGCATCACTTGCCAACGCCGCATCACTTGCCAACACCGCTCCATCCAAAGTCACAAAGGGCAAAGTCGCAAGGGGCAAAGCCAACCAAAACAAGACAATGGAATGGAACAGAAAGCAGTATCAAAAAATGAATAAGATGGACCCAGGATGCGCCCATACAGTGAGGTAAGTCCGGTCTTGTATATCGTTTATACTAATAAGATAATCAATTTGACAGGACTATATGCACCGAAGAGTGGTGCCAATCACACCCTGGAGGCTCTGAAGGCGACTTCAACAAGCACTGGGATGCGCTTGACAATGAGGCTAAGGGTGTAAGTCTTAGAACTTTCACATACATTAATACTCACAGAAACATTCGTAGCGCTACAAGAAGATGGAAAAGGAGAGAAGCAAAGTAAGTTCAACTATTATCTACACCTTTCGTGCTAACTGTTCATGCAGGAGAAACGTGCTACACCTCAAACCACATCGCTCACCCCCTCGATGACCCTCGAGAATCCCACGAGCGTTACACCACCTGGGATTCAGTAAAACGGGTGATACGTTCAAAGGCGCCAATATATCCCCAACCACAAGGACTTCAGACGCAGCTACATGGGTGAAAAGAAAAGGTCCTGATATGCTTTGATACAATTAGCTACGATTTGCTTTCATGTACATTGCTGGGATTCGATCCCATTCGAAAAATTAAAATCATTTCCAATTAACAAAAAAACAAAGGATAGCGAAATATAAAGAAAAAATCAAATGAGAACAAAAGATATCAAATTATCGAACTGATTCGTTTGACACTAGATCTGATTCGATCTGATTTGTTTTGATTCGTTTTAAAATAAAATAGTGCACCTTTTCTATTCATATCAATTCATATCGAATGTTTGACCACATTCTATACTAATCTATCTGATTAGCTCGATTTCTCACTGGGATTCAACCCCGAAATTGACTGGATGACAGGGGTTGTAAAAGGTCCACAGACATGAATGGAAACCTTACTCAAAGGTAACCTAACCAGAAAGGAACACTTGGCCGAAGCGACCAGAATCACGACCAGCCAACTCGAAGAAGGCGACGAACTGTACATCGCCATCAGAATGGTCAAAGTGGAGTCAATCGAGATCAACAAGGCGACCATCGCCCAGCAAATGGCAGAAAAAGCCTATGACGCTGGGAAGGTCAATACAGAAGAAATGGTCCCCGCAGTTTTCAAGCGACATTTGGAAAGTATTTTCGGAACAGGAAGCCCGTCAACTACCACTGTGCTGCAAATGGGACCACAAGATCAAACTCAAACCAGATGCACCCAATGTAATCAACAGCAAGGTCTACCCACTGTCAAAGGACGAACAAAAGGTACTCGACGAATACATCACAGACAACTTAGACAAAGGTTATATCATAGCATTGGCATCTCCTTATGGCTCCCCAACTTTCACAGTCAAAAAGAAGGATGGAATGCTTCGCATTGTACACGATTACCGAAAACTCAACGAATATACGGTCATGGATGTCACCCCACTCCCCCGCATACAGTCGATATTGGAAGAACTAAGGGGCAAAACCTTGTTCAGCAAATTTGATATTAGAGCCAGGTACAACAATATCTGGATCGCAGAAGGGGACGAGTACAAAACCAGATTCAAAACCAACAAAGGACTCTTTGAATGGGTAGTAATGCCCTTTGGATTATGCAATGCACCAGGAACGTTTACCCGCATGGGAAACGACATGTTATGGCCCATCTACGCAAAATACCCTGGGAAATTCTGCCACTACATGGACGATTGTATCGTCATGACCAGAACAGGAGAACGGGAACTCCATGTCAAAATCTGCCATGACTTCTTCGAACTATTAAAACAACACAACCTCTTTCTGAAACCAGCAAAATGCAAATTCTTCCAGATGGCCATCGACTACCTAGGAATCAGGGTAGAAGGTGGGGAACTGATGATCGATCCTGCAAAAATTGCTGGCATTAAGGAATGGCTGACCACCCTCAAGACCGTTAAAGAAGTAAGAAGCACCCTCGGACTCCTCAGATATCACTGACCCTGGATCCCCAATTTCGCTCAGATCGCCAAGCCACTCATGGACTTATTACAGAAAGGCAAAGAATTCGCATGGGATGCTGCCTGCGAAGCAGCAGTGAAGAGACTGATCAGACTAGTCACATCTGAACCAGTCCTAGTCCCACCAGACCCCGACCAACAATTCATCCTATACGTAGACGCATCCCAGTTTGCCACCAGAGCCATCCTATACCAAGCCGACAAAGAGCAAATGAACAAACGTGGAGACCCCCTGTTAAGACCAATCGGATTCCATTCCCAAACCTTCATGAAGACCAAGCAGAACTACCCAATCTATGACCGAGAACTACTCGTGGTTATCAGAGGATTACAAACTTGGTGGCACCTACTACAAAACACAACGACACCGGTAATGGTCATCACCGACCACGCTAACCTACAATACTACAGGGAACCGCACAAACTCAGCCTGTGGGTCAATGGGTATATCACCGAGCTCACAGACTTCAACATCCAGTTGGTATATAAATCTGGAGCCACCAATCATGCCGATGCCATATCAAGACAACCAGACTTCACCCCCGACACCGACGATTATCCACTCCTCATAGCACTACCCAACCATCTCTTTGTACCGCCAGATGCTCCAACATGAGACTACACAACAACCAGACAGAAAGACACCCCTGAAGACAGCGACTCAGGATACAAGTCAGGGGAAAGAGAGTTGGTAGACCACAGCATCCCTATCCTCAAAGCAAGAGCTGCAATGTTACTTGATGGATCGGAACTATCTGCCAAGTACCTGGATGACAAAATCATGAACAACCAAGAAGTGCAGAAAGCAACAATCCAACGATGGTGGCTCAAACACATGCTCTCCAAAAACAGACGACTATGGACCAAGAATGGCACACTCATTGTTGTGGGAAATAACGACGTTAAGAGGGGGGTAATTTCCCTTTTCATGATACTTCCACATAGGGTTCGACATGGGTACAGGTAACCTGCCAGGTTCCCGGGTAAGGGTATCGCGGGTATGGGTCAGGGTCTATACATCCCAACCCGCCCCTTACCCATACCCATGAGCATGGAACCCATACCCATAGGCATGGGTTTTGCAACAAATATTTTTTTAGAAAATTGTGCGTCTAGCGTGGTTCGAACCCATGACCTCCCCTCAGGTATGGACTACAAAACACATGTGACCTAACTACTAAGCCATCGTGGCATTTCCTGCTATATGCCCTTTTCATTAGATAAGGGCCCGCCGCTGCTGGGCCTTGGAACAGGCCACGTCAGCCACGCCTCACGCCTCATGTCACTCTGCTCCACCAACCATGTTGCAATTTAACATCAAAACATTGCCATGGGCAATTCAATCAACAGCGTCATCAAGTCAGAAAACGACAAAGGCAACCATCCCTGTGGCAGGCACGGAAACGGTTGCTGACGACACGTCAAACAGTGCTCGCAGGTGTCATTAGGTCTTCTCACGTTTTGCCAGGTGCGTTCATGTTCCACATTCCTTCTTGTCTGCTTATCAACCCTCTGAGTCAATAGATGAAACATCACACAAGAAGAAACAACTGAACGTGAATGTTGACGATTCAGCACCTCACACCCCTCAAACTCGTCGACATGTACATGTCATCCATCGCTGCCACGGCCATCATCAGTGCAGACCATGGACCGCTGAATGAAGGGAGCAAGATGAGCTCACCAAAGCACTCTCATGCCTGCCTCCATGCCTGCCCACCTGCCTCTGTGCATGCCCACCTGCCTCTGCACCTGCCTGCCTGCCTCCGTGCCTGCCGCCTGTCCCTGTGCCCACCACCTGCCTCCACGCCTGCCACCTGTCCCCATGCCTACCACCTGCCTCCGTACCTCCTGCCTGTCCCTGTGCTCACCACCTGCCTCTGCGCCTGCCGCCTGTCCCTGCCGCCTGTCCCTGCGCCTTCCACCTTCCTCCGCACCTGCCACCTGTCCCCATGCCCACCACCTGCCTCTGCGCCTGCTACCTGTCCCTGCGCCCACCACCTGCCTCCACGCCTGCTGCCTGTCCCCATGCCTGCTACCTGTCTCTGCACCTGCCACCTGTCCCCATGCCCACTACTTGCCTCTGCACCTGCCGCCTGTCCCTGTGCCCACTACCTTCCTCCGCACCTGCCACCTGTCCCCGCGCCCACCTGCTGCCTGCCACCTGTCTCCGCACCTGCCACCTGTCCCCACGCTCACCACCTGCCTCTGCACCTGCCACCTGTCCCTGCACCTGCCACCTTCCTCCACACCTGCCACCTGTCCCCGCGCCCACCACCTGCCTCTATGCCTGCTGCCTGTCCCCATGCCTGCCACCTGTCTCTGCACCTGCCGCCTGTCCCTATGCCCACCACCTGCCTCTGTGCCTGCCACCTGTCCCCGTGCCCACCACCTGCCTCCACGCCTACCACCTGTCCCCATGCCTACCTGCAAGCAAACAAGCAAATGATGGCAAGCATGACAGCAGCGACACAGCAGGGAGATGGCGACCACAACAGCAGCAGCCACTCGCCTGGATATCTGCGTGCATGGGATGCCTCTAGCATAGCATTTAGAGAATAGTTAGGATGGTGTTCTATAACTTGTATATACTCTTTAAAAATAAATGCGATTGCTGAGTGACTGAGTAGAATACCCATACCCTTACCCATGGGGTAGGGGTATTGATCCAACCCATACCCGTACACTTGCAAACCTGTACCCGTGTTCATGGGTAGGGGTATGTGTGGGTACGGGTACGGGTATGGAAAGAAATACCCACGGGTTACCTGTGTCGTTCACTACTTCCACAGCAGGACACCCCAGAATCACCAAAACACTACTCATGGTAGCGAAGTACTACTGGTGGCCAGGCATAAAAGAGTTTACAACGAATTATGTCAAAGGATGCGCAACGTGCCAAATGACTAAGGTAAACACCCATCTGACCAGACCCGCCCTCTTCCCCATCACCGCCGAACCAAACGCCCTACCATTCCAAACAATCACAGTCGACTTCATCATCAAACTCCCCGTTTCTGACGGCTATGACTCCATACTAACAATCATAGACCATGACTGTTCCAAAGCAGCCATATTCCTACCTTGTAATGAGTCAATCGACGCCCCTGGAGTAGCAGAACTATATGCCAAGCAAGTCTTCCCACACTACGGTATTTCCCGCAAGATCATCTCCGACAGAGACCCAAGGTTCGCCACCAACTTCACCATGGAACTGTGCAAGACGCTCGACATCAAGCAAAACATCTCGTCAGCATACCATCCACAGACAGACAGACAAAGCGAACATACCAATCAAAGTCTAGAACAATACCTACAAGCCTTCTGTGGGAACAACCAAGACCAGTGGGCCAGATGGCTGCCAATTGTGCAATACACAAAGAACTCCTGGCCACACGCGACGATGAAGAAAACCCCCTACGACATGATATTAGGATATACCCCGACAGTGCACCAACCACTCAGAGAAACAGACATACCAACTCTCGACCAACACATCAACCAACAACATCCAACTAGCCCGCAGACAGGCCCAAGAGGCCATGAGCAAAGCACAAGAAGGGCTGGTCAAGGCAACCAAGTTCAAAGGATACAAAGAAGGAGGGAAAGTCTGGCTAGAAGGAACGAACATCAAAAGACCTTATGGTTCCCCAAACTCTCCCCAAGGTGATACGGACCTTTCAAGGTAGTTGCCAAGATATCCCCAGTGGCATACAAACTCCGACTCCCTGACACATGGCAGATCTACGATGTGTTTCACATGTCGCTTCTCATGCCATTCACGGAGACTGAAGAACATGGACACAATTTTATCAAACCACCACCAGACGAAATAGAAGGCGAAGAAGAATGGGAAGTCAAACAGATCCTCAGGAAGCGACATCACGGCCAAGGAAGAAAATTACAGTATCTCGTAAGATGGAAAGGATACACCCCAGTGCACGATCAATGGGTTAACAGATCCGACATGAACACATCAAAACTCATTGATGCATATGAAACACGACAAGCAGAGTGCCCACCTCATAGGAGTATAAGAACCCCGAGGAAAGGACAATCAGCCATCATCCGTTCCACTACACTCTCCTACCCCAACCAACCACCTCTAAAGAACCATTATCAGCTTATGTCCCAAGAACAAGATGCCACCCAAACAACCGCCACCAGCCTACCCCCGCCGCACTGCACCACGCCAACCAACCTTCTTCCCACCACCACCATCATCTTCCAGACCCAACATGGCGGACAGCTGGCACTCGTTCCCATCGGAGGGACAGCTGCCCCTGCCACGACCCAGATTTCAGCCACCACGACAAGTGGGGTGCCCCCGACCCCCTCGCCAGAACCGCTCCCTGTGCCCCCGAGACAGGGACCTGCAGATCGTTCTCTACATCCTGGGGCTGACCATCTTGCTAGTCACCCTAATGCTTGGCATGCAACTAGCCATCAAAATGAGCTGGCATGACTGCAAAAACTCTGGGAGGACAGCAGGAAACTTGGCAAGTACCACACCATTCGGGGGGAGTTTCCAGCAGACTTCTGGGGACCCAGATACTCAAAAGCAGCATTTGTCGCCAGAAAGCTCGCAGCCCTACCAACCCCTCCTACAATGATCTTGGACTTCATGACATCATACAAAGTCACCAGGAAGTATGACAACCTCCTGCAACAGTATGTCCACGCAGCTCATGAAACACTAAATGAGTTGGCACCCACTCCCCTGCGTCAGGGGGATATGATCCCAAATTTGCCCATTCCCATGGAATGGGCAGGAAATGTCTTGACTGACAATGAGGATGAAGGTCAGACACCACTAGCTGCCCCTGAAGATAAAGGTAAGGGGCAAGACACCCAAGTAGCAGCACGCAAGGAAGCCAAAGGGGTGGACGCGCAGTTGGGTGACTCTGAGAAAGAAAATGACTTAGACCACCCAGGTACCAGGTGGATGCGATATGAGGTGGCAAACCTGGAACACTACATCATGTGGATCCTGGCGCCAGGAGAGTCAGACCAGACCAGAGTGGGGTATATCCGGTACGTCTTCGACGGCGAAGACACCACGCTTGTGGCAAACTTACTGCTGGGTCGACAGTAATTTGCTAGGAGGGTTCTGGATGGACAGGGGACGTGGGTTGACGATACGGGTCGAGTGTCGGGACACAGGGGATTTCAGAGGGTACAGGAGAGGGCTTGGGCACTGAGCCGCTTAGTGCAAGGCAGTAAGGGGAGGAGATGATGGGAGTGTCACAAATGGACAGTCTGAGGACAGTCTGCTCATATTGGGAGTCCTTATATACACAGGGATGGTACTCTAGTAAGCGTTATTACCCTAGGGGCTATTCTTGGTCTGTCTTGTTGTTCCAATGGCATAATGCCATCTGTTCTTGGTCTGGATCATCCAACAGGTTGGGGAGGAGTTATTCTGGGCACTTGGAGTTGTGGCGCGCTTCCTTGGGGGTTGTGGCCACTTCGCTTCTCAAGGTATTTTAGGATTGATGTAGATCTGTGGCCAGATCTGCACCTCTGGCGATCCCCTGTTCTGATCTTAGAGATATCTTGATCGTCTAGGGTCCTAGATGTGATCTGGGGATTCCCTTGGGGATTTCCCAAGGGGTTCTCTTTGGATCTATTTGTGTATGGCCTTGCTGGCACTTTGGGGGTCTGGGGGGCGTTGTGGGAGCATTGGGGTTGTCCCCCTTTGCTGGGTCATCCCATTTCATTGCAGGGAGGTCTCTGGACATTGTCCTGTCCGTTCCCTTTGATTCCTGTGGCTCCGGAGGTCACTGTTCGTGACAACGCTGGAAGGGACTTACAGGAAGGGACACCCCATCTATCAACAATCACTGAGAGCGCAACGTGCCAACGCCTGTCCTAACCTCACTGACAACAAAGAGATCAGGGACGACCACTTGTCCACCTTCAGCCCGGAGTCCACTATGGCTGAAGTAGTGGATCGCTACGTCCACCACATGAAAGACCCCGGACTTACCGCTGAGGTCATCCGCTACCACGCACAAAAGAACCATCAGGGTACATTAGCCACCTGCATCAAAGACCTGACAGAACAGCAGCAGCGCAATGACGACACACTGTTGAAGACGACTTGCTCCCTCATCCACACCAAAGCAGCCACCCACCTCATCGAACAGTTGTTCGAAGAACCTCCCCCAGATGAAGAGCCATACAAGGCTTACCCATTCTCAATCCAAGTGAGCCAAGGACCTGCTAACCGGCCGCGGTGCCGCCCAGCCCAGACGCCACCTGACAAGTGTTATTCCCCATACCGACACCACCACCTTGAAAAACCCGTGTTCTGTTACAAGTGCTTTCAGACAGCGCTGGACCACTCCCCCATTGACTGCCCAGACTACGGGCAATGTTACTTCTGTGCCAGCATGCAGCACAAATCCCTTACCTGCATCGCCCCACATGTCCACTGCGACGAAAAGCAATGCAACATGCCCATTTGGCACAACTACTATGGCCTTCAATGCGCCACCCCTGCTGCTGCTCGCCTTGCTTGCCTGGCCAGAGAATGGCCTTCCGAGTTCCTCCAACGATGGGATGAGGACATATCCCCACTCATGCACTCGTCGCTGCAGGATTACAATAGCGACCCCGACGAACTCATGTGGGAATGAGTTGCCCTAGGGAGGGCGTGATGTTATGATCCACTGGAACAGACTGTGCTTTTTTCCTTTTTCTCACCCTCACATGACCCTTAGACCCCATGACAGACTAGACTCATGACTCGGACTCTTGACTCATGCTCATTGACTCGTCCTTGCCGCACCTCGTTTCATGCCTATCGTTTCATATGGTTGATGCACTTAGCACCTCATTTCATATCTATCATTTCATACAGTTGATGCACTTAGCACCTCGTTTCATATCTATCATTTCATACGGTTGATGCACTTAGCACCCCATTTCATATCGCACTCTCCGTACTATATAAGACTCTCAGATAGCGTACTAAAGGCCTTAAGCCTGACTTAGTTGAACCTGTATCAACAAAGCAGTAGTCTTCAGGGATAATACCCAGTCAAACTTCCTCTTCTCCATACCTAAGTCAGTGTTGTGACTTAGCGTGCACCGATCCCCTTCAGACTACTTGAAGACTGTTACCTTTGTGAAGGTACGACAAATGACTGACCGTGACACCGACCCCCGGCTGTGTGGGATACTAGACAGCATACCCGCTAGTAGTTGACTTAGACCATGGACACACCACATTTACTTGCACCATCAGATAGAGCAGCACGAAGTGTGCATCAGGCTCTCGACCAAGTCTTGGACCGCTATCCAAGCAGAAACCTGCTGAGTAGGGAGACCAGCCCCCGAATGTAGAGCGTGCTTAAGCACCTGAACCCTGAACCGCCAACATCTGGCCTTTACGCACCACAGGGCGTAACAGGTCGGAAATTTCCGCCTTACATTGTAGAACGACCAACTGAGGTGAGTACCATAATACCTTCGTCTGCTCCTCACTTAGTTAACTCACATGTAGCTTTCGTTCTTCTAGGTGAACAAACCCACAGTTGTCGTGAATAGAACGACCAACTGAGCTTTCGTTCTTCTAGCCTAACATGTCTTCGTCAGTGAACCAACCTCAGACAATATGTGGATACCAGAGCCCTCAGTTTTCTTCCTTGAGACCAAGGTAAGTACTGATACACCTTTACCTTATGTGCCATCTGCATTCCCACACTATAGGTATATCCTTGTATATCCATTTATATAAGATGTTTAATTGGCTGATTTCTACAATTTACATCTTGCAAACATTAATTCTGTATAAGGCAGCCATCACCAGAAATCAACACCCTTACTTAAGCCCCTAAACCCTAGGGTTTGTGATTACATAATGTTTCTCAAGACCCACTTCTGTTTTGGAAGTTGCAGTGGTAACAGCTTTTCTCAGTCAGTCAGTGCTTGTCTTCCTGGTGAGGATATGGCTTACCAGTTTTTTTTTTTTTTCTAGCCTGCTTCAGGTTCTATGTGCTTGCTCTTGCAGCATTCATCCTCTTTGGCATGCATTGGTTGTCAAGAATCTCGTACCTAAGACTCCTGATAGAGTTTCTTGTAAGTCCCAATTCTCACAGAGCATTGATTGTTATAGCACAATCAATAAGCTTCGTAGTTCTCTGGGTATTAAACCAGAGGGAACTTGAGTTGATTAGATGAAATAGGACCGCTCTGAAGCTTTGAGGGAACTGAGAGAGGTATGCAGAATAGAATGTTGATTAAGTCGAGCTTGGCTCGGCTTCTACGCATCAACTACTGCTTAAATACAAGCCATACAAGTACAGTAATCACTAGTTCTTCGTAAGTGCATACTAAGCACTTAGTAAAACCGAGCAACACTTCCTAAGCATTTGTACCAATCCTAACAGTAGGTAGTCATCAGTCTTCGAGTCACAACAAGTCAAGTAAGTACCAGAACACAGCAAACTCTTTATGGGCTTTTGTTGGGTTTATAAGACAATCAGTAAGTCATCAGTCATCAGTACCAGGATTGAGTCATACTTTGTATCATACAGATTCGTCAATCACGAAGTAAGTGAGGCAGCATAGGGCCAGTAGCACGTACCAAGGTGTCAAGAACAGGAATACAGAGGGCCACACTATGAAACATGGGAACACGAATACAGTAAGCCAGAAGGAGAGGACGTTCCATAACATTGGTCCATTCTGTGTTTGTTTTTTTGGGAGGCAGGGTTCATGCAGATGGTCATGTGATGTTCCAAATTCTTTGCCCAGATTATATGAAATATTGCCATTTGAGTCCTGCAGTTAAAAGAACAACTTTCCAGTAATAATAATATTTTTTGAATCTTCTCATGTTATATGATATTTCTTTTAAATCCAACTTCTAGAGATTGTTAAGAAGGTTCCTATCTATCATATGTACAAGCCACATTTGGGTTTACTTGCAATGTGGAGGAAGGGTCAGGAGTGTGTGTTGACAATGTTTTGCTTATGTAAGAGGTGCTAGTTCTTGATGACAGGCTGACAGCTGCCTTATGTCTCACTAAGATGTCTGAAAAAGTAGAAAACAGATATGTAATTATCTTGCTTGGAAGGTATTACATAAGTTGACTACTCATTGACACATGTTGAGTACTTTGTCTGTAGAGTCCTCTCCCTATAATTATAATGTCTCCAAGATTGAGGCAATCTCTCTGGTCTCAAGTTGATCTTCATGTTGGAAATCATCTTGCTTACAACTGGGCAGCTAACCATGTTATGTAAGCTAAGTGACCAACTCTGAGCACCATTTATATCTAATAGCAATATAATGATCAGACTGGGGTTTGAACCCAGGACCTCCTGGTTATATACCAGGTGCTCTACAACTAAGTGACTAGTCACACTATGGACTAGTCACTTAGTTGTAGAGCACCTGGTATATAACCAGGAGGTCCTGGGTTCAAACACCAGTCTGATCATTATATTGCTATTAGATATAAATGGTGCTCAGAGTTGGTCACTTAGCTTACATAACATGGTTAGCTGCCCAGTTGTAAGCAAGATGATTTCCAACACTTCAGGACTTCTTTGGATGTCTTTGTACCACCCAAGAGGCCTGAGGCCTATTGTCATCTCATGCAGCTTTGCCCAGTCTATGAGCATGACAAGCTTGGTGTGGACAATCTGTGGGACCTCATTCATTCTGAGGTTCATGACTTTCTCAACAAGGGATCTGTAGACTGACATTTGTTTCCAGTGTGTTAAACTTCTTGACCAGCAAAACATCTGGCATTCAAGCATTGACCTTATACATTTCAGCTGGCTTGAGAGGAAGAAGGACAATGAGGATGAAACAGTCTATACTACTCCTGTTACTTAGGTGGGCATCTTGCCAGACACTCTCACTGGTGAGGTTGCCTTTCATTCTTCTCAGGACATCCTTGGACTCCTCAGGGAGCATGGTATTACCAATGTCAAAGTTGTGTACCATGAGTCAGTGTTCAGGCCCTCAAGTGGTCCAGAGCTGTTTGCACCTATCTCAGACCTTGATCTACTCAAGGCTGTCATTGATCCCCTCACTATGGTACTAGGCCTACCTTTTGCTGGCTTAAAGACTCTCAAGTCCCAGGGCACAATGGACTTCTACTTCCAAGTTGGTAATGAATGGTATGCTGTTACAGCACACTATGTCCTCTTTTCTCAAAGCAAAGGCAATGATGAATACATCTATAAAGGTACGTTCTTTTCCCCAAGAAGATGAGCACAATTCTGACTACACCTCAAAGCTGGGCCTTGCAAGGATGTTATTCTCACAGAAACCAAATCATTTATCAGCTTTCTCAATAAGATCCAGGCTCATATTGACACTTTCAATGACATAGTAAAGATCTCAGGCTTGGAGCATTGGGTTAACATGTTAATAGCAAGATCACAGGGTGGTAGCCCTAATGCTCAGCAGGTGGTGGGTGAGTTAGAAGAGACTCAGTGCAAGCTGACCAAGATATGAACTGCTATTGATAAGCTGAAGAAGTTCTCTATGAAGGTCAACAATGAATGGACCAAGCCAGCCAACTGTGTCATTGGACATGTCATATGGGCACCTCCCATCAGTATTGCTACCACTCCACACTCCTACTTCCAGGATGTTTGCATTATCAAGCTTGACAAGAAGAAGTTCATTCAGAGCTTCAGGGGGAATGTGCTAGACTTGGGAGCATGCTGATCTGTCTTTCTCAAGGTGTCTAATCTAACTGTTTATATTCCAGGCCCAGAGATTGACACTGCCAAGTTTGCACACTTGATAAGTTGATATATCCTTGAGTTGATGTGGTGTCTGACTTTAAATATCCTGATGAACATCTTCTCAAACTCCAAGCCATTCTCTCTAAGGAAAACATACACACACCCACCAATAGAGACCATGAAGGCAACCTCATGCACTATGTCATCAAACATGGTCTTACCACACTCACCACCATTGGTTGCTTAATGGATTTGAGTCACATTGTCATACATACCTTGGCAACACCATGCTTGATTCAGTGGAAGTAGCAATCTTCCCATACAACAATGATTCCTGTCCATTCTCCAGAGGTAGGAATTCTGAGTCATTCCATCAGCATTTCTACATAAAATATTTTTACACTTATACCAGCTTGGTTGAGCTCAACTGAGTAAACTAGTAAAAAAATGCTAAAAAGGCTGAAAGTAACCTACATTTTGTTGAAAGCTTGGCCTTAGTCACTTTGACAAAGCATTAAAGTTGAAAAAGCTAATCCAAGTTACAAAAAAGTGTAAAAGTCTCAAAAGCATGTAAGTTGACTGCCAGCTCTCCATCATTACCTTAATGCTTGTCACACAACACAACTATCCAAGACACAAAAAACAAGAAGGTCATTTAATGGTCATGAAGACTGGAAGCACTTGTGGATTGCAAAGCAAAGCTTTGCTAATCACACTGAGAAGATATATTGACCATGTGAAGATCTGTGTAGTTGAGGCACATTGGTATGCTTCTTGGAGCCTTAAGCTTGTGATTGGACTTATAGGTAGTTTCTTCCTTGGTTCTGCTATCTCTGATTTTGCCAATTGTGAGTGTGGTCAGCTTCTTTGCAGATATGAAGGATGAGGTTATCAATGTCTATTGAAGGGGTGGCAGAGAAAAGCCAGGCCAATGTGAGTAGCTGAGATGCAAATTGAGTGAGGTTGTCTAGAATTCCCCAGAGAATTATTTGCTAGTACTCAGTATCTGAGATGGTTATACCAGTGGCTGTGAGTTCATCCTTTTTGTGGGAAAGAGTCTGCAAGTATGTTGATGTCTCCATTCTTTGGATAGCACATGTCAAAGAAAGCCTGCTGAAGATTATTCTGGGTGAAGACCATTTTAGCAGTGAACTCTTGGCTAAGCCACATCTAGCATTCCTGCACCATGCCAAAGAATCTGAGCCACATTGTCATTGTGTCAGAGAGATGTTGCAACAGCAGATTTTGCCCAATCTTATCCTTGTGATCCCAAAGCTTTTGTGTAGCTAGTTCCTCTGGCATTGGACTGCTGGTGGCCCCAGGTATGGGACAAGGGGTCATGCTGTCAAAATGCCCCTGTTGGTCAGTGGTGTCCATGGCTTCTAGAAAGCACATTGAGAACATGGCCCAGTTGCTCCCATTGAGCTCAAGATGTGGGACAAAAGTATAGATAGGATTACCATGGATCAGGATAGTCTGAGTTGCTGGAGTAGTAGGAAGGATCTGAGATGCAGCAGCAGCACTAGGCTGCCCAGCTGTAGGAGCCAGGGTGCTGCTAGAGGGTGCAGGGCCCATAACCTGGGGTTGATTCACTAATGATGTTGAAATAGCAGCTGGGTTGGAAGTGCACACTGAGACTCATCAGCGAGGAACTATCATTAGGAGTCATAGTACATTACCTGAGACTCATCAGTAAAGAACTGGAGTCCCAGAGTGAACAATCTACACTATTTATACACTACAGGGGGCACACAGACCATGTAGTTTGGTAAGCATATAATACAAGGACACGTAAGTGTTCATAATAGATGTGTCAGCAAACAAGGAATGTGTAACGTACTTTGACAATAAGTATGACTAACATGGGAGTAAAGAACATTGCAGTACATCAGAATTGAGTAATAAGCATGATGCCCAGGGTGTAGGGTGAGTAATGGAAGCATAACAAGGCATACAGTAATTGTAAGAAGTAATGATTGTAACTAGAGAGTGTGATGCACAATGTAAACAACAAAGGAGTGTCTGATTGTAGCATGAGTATCTGTATACTACAATAGGAAAGAAGTCCAGTTAGGATGTAAAAGGTATCTTGGAGTGCATAAGGTGACTCCAGCAAAGTCTGAGTCCATAAGTCTGTTAGAGCTGGTAAGTCCACTAGGGTGGTCCATCTCAACAAATGAAGCCATGTCAAACATCTATGGAAGGGGATTCTCAGTCAATCTCTCAGTAGACAATTACTCATTCTGTTATTCACCTATGAAAGGGAATTCTATGCAGGAGCTTTAGCTACTGGAAGTGAAGACAACTGAGAATACTACTTACCTCAGTCAATTGCTCGGTAGACGATTACTGAGGTGTTTCTACACATGAGAGTGTCCTTTTATACTATGAAAGGTGCTACATCATGTTGAGATTTGAGCCTGAAACATGTTATCACATTGCCCAGTTGTGGCAAACTGTTATCCCTGATGTGTGACTTATGCCCAACTTCCTTCTAGGCTTAATAGTGCTAACTGCCCATTATGGAATGCAGCCTCTGGAGATCCATGCATAGGCTGCACATGCACTATCTTACATCACTTGCCTCAACTGTTGTATATAGCTCACTAACTGAGGGTCCATACTGACCCTCTTATTATATACTTTGTTTCTGTACACTTTATTGCACAGTTTACTTATTATTAGTGATCACCATAGGTATGGGTAACCCATGGGGTTCCTGGGTATGGGTTTTGTGGGTATGGGTCAGGGTCTATATGACCTAACCCACCCCTTACCTGTATCTGTGAACCACAGAACCCATACCTGCAGTCACAGGTACACTCACACTCACACCATCCCTGTGTGGCCCATGACATTCTCCCCCTTACCACCACATGGCACACCACAACCCTCTGATCACAGGTGACTGAGAAACACAATATCAAAGCTCTTACATCACTAATAATAACTATTTTCCTGGGTCCAAAGCTCCCTCTACAGCTGGCAAAGGAACATCTTGAACACAGACTGCAATCATTGATGACACTGATGAGGATGCTTGTCCACACACTAATACCCCTCCAAGAAGCCTGTGTTGTGTCCTGGAGTTATCTGATGATGAGGAGAATCCATCCAAGGTTAGCAAAAAAAAAGGGAAGGAAATTCAACAATGTACCATTGTCAATGTCGACAATGAGGATAGCCAACCTTCCAATATCCCACAGAGAACCTCCAAACACCTTCTTGAACAATCTGATGGTGACCAAGATCCCAATACTAAACCTGATCCTAATGGTCATCAGCGAAAACATGTCCCCAGGTCAAAAAAGAGGGCTCGTATGCACGTTAATTCACCCAATGATTTGAATCCTGAGGAGCCTGAAGAAGATCCTGAAGCAGAGCTGGGTCAGTCATCATAATGATTGAAACCAGCCTCAACTTACCTTTTTTCCACAGAGCGCCTTGTGAAGGAGTGGACCTTGCCAATCTACACCTTCTTCCAGCCACGCTGTTATGGACTTACCTTGATCTACAGGGAAAGCCACACCTCCTGGTCCCAGAACTCATGCTCCCTCCTT
Source organism: Russula dissimulans (assembly GCA_022376545.1). Classification (NCBI taxonomy): domain Eukaryota; kingdom Fungi; phylum Basidiomycota; class Agaricomycetes; order Russulales; family Russulaceae; genus Russula; species Russula dissimulans. The sequence continues at coordinate 5,532 of WTXJ01000165.1, read as the reverse complement.
TCGATCCGCACCTATTCCCATCCCCAAACATGCCTGCCTTCACTGGGCATTCTGCAAGAGGTCTGGATGCAAGTGGCATGCCTAGACCCACTATTGTTCCGATATGTGGTACCTTTGCCTTGACGTTCTGTGGGACTTACTGTGGCCTGATACTGATATGCTTACTGATCCAATGACTGGATGCTTACTGATCCAATGACTGATTGTTCTCATGTTATTGTTTCAAGACCCAAAAATGCACTCTATGATATCATAGCTTACTGATAGCTTACTGATACTTAGAAAGAGCTGACAGGCCTGAGAAGATTGCTTATTGATCGTATTTGCTACTTACAAATCTCTAAGTAGCAGGCTTGTATTTAAACCCTTCAGCAGTTGTAGAGTCGAGCTAAGCTCGACTTAATCATACATTGGTCTTGCTGACTATCATCTCACCTATTGGAGTGACCCTTCTCATCATCTAACCAACTCTCGCTCCCCTTGGGTAACCTCCAAGGAACTTCGAAGCTTAGTGATTGAGCTATATCAATCAGCACTCCAGAACAGGTGAGACACTACTGCGAACTCTATCAAGAGTTGAGCGTCAGCGATTCTTGACACACGCCCATCAATTGAGATTGTGAATGGCTGGCATTGCCATGAATTCAAATGCACAGCTCCACATTGCAAAAGAAAGAGTTTACGGTCTCACAATGTCCATTGCTTTCTTGACACAGGAGATGCAAAGTTGACTGGCAACCTCTGCAAGTACGCAAGGCAGTGCTGGGGTCCTGATATTATTGAGCAGGCAGATGAGGCAAAGGATATCCCTAGTGTTGCAGCAGCTTGCACAGCTGAGCTGAGCCGGCGGTTAGCCAGTTTTGGCCACCAACTGGCTCACCTGGCCTCCACTTGAGTCAGCTCAAAGGCTGGCTCAGCTCAACTTGACTCACATCTGCTTGGAGGCTGGCTCAGCTCAGCTCGGCTCAGCTCCCAGCTTTGAGCTGGCTCAAGCCAGCTCAAGCCAGGATCTGCCGCACCCTACCTACCTTCCTACACAAAGACTGTCCCTACTTCCAGGTACGCACAGGCACCCATGGCCACAAAGTCAACACCCAACAAACATCAGGTAAGTCAAAGTTTTCAATCATAACCATTTCAACACTAAATAAACTCATTACAAGGGTATGCCTTCGTTGCTGCCTACTTCTTTCCCCTTTCCCCAACCCCTCAAAGAGGCCTTCCTTTTCTCCCTTCCCATCCACCTTCTTGCACCAGCACGCCATGCGCTTCTCACTCTTGCCTTCACCTTTATCCTCACCCTTGGCATCCTCCCCTCTGAGCCTGAGCTCCTCACCTTGATCAAGCTCCGTGAGTCCTGCTGGGCAGTGCAGGACGATGCTGATGCCGTCACAGAGGACAAGCGCACAAAGTGCAAATGGGTGGTGGTTTGACACCGTTGTGTGGCTGCAGTATGTTGTGGTGGCCCACTGCTCCAAGAAGGTGCCACGCTCATGCCCTGCGGTGCCTTTGTCCACACACTTCAAGGTGCACAAGTAGTAGATGCATGTGGCATGGTCAGCACTGATCGTGCAGTCAAAGATGTCACCCCCAGTGACGTCGTGTGTGATAGCCCACCCTCTCCTAAGTATAATATGACTTATGTACACCACCTGTGCCAGTCATACACATTGCGGAATACAAATTTGAAAAGAAACTACCACTACTACAAAAGTTAAATATGAGATGCCCACAGCCCAGCCCAATGAACAAATGGCCATTGATACACTTGGAAATACATCCTGTTTTGAGATTGAGCTACATGCGCTGCAGCTCAAAACTTGCTGAATGTGACTCACCCACAAGTTTGCACAATGTCAAGGAAGAGGGCCAAACTAGTAGCAAAATAAATGGCATATAATGCCCCATACTGGACATTCATGTAATCTGGGTCACGGCCCATTGTTGAGAGGGGCGAGATGATGATGAAATGAATTACAATGTCAGTCTTTGTTCAACAAGTCATTAGACAGGCGCACCTCCAACTGCCTATGCATGGATGACAACCTGGCTGCGCCTAATTGGTGATGCATCAGTCTGAATTTGGGAGAGTGTGTGGTGCCACACACATCTTGAGGATGGAGCGTAGGTAGTTGTACAGTGCAAATCAGCAATTTCCATCCCCTCCGTGGGAACTTAAATATTGAGTGCCCAGCTGAGCAGTTGAATTTTAGGAGGGAAAGTGGGGAAAATATGCCAAATCTGCAAATTTCAGATTTTGGGCGCTTATTTCATTTTTGGTCTCGATTTAGCACTTAAACACCCATGTAAAACTGCTCAAAATGAGATTAAAAGTTGAGATCTATGGAGGGGTATATCGATGCCTATCAGTATGTACACCTGTCTTATTCTCATGCATATGTAATTGAGTAGATAACACGATTTCCATAAAAGGATTGAACACACATCAGGCTGCCTTTGCAAATAAGCTCATAAGAGGGTCAGCCTCTCAAGTGATGTTATTGCTTGTATCTATTCTAAGGACATTCAAGGGCCTCATTAGGCCTCATTTTCAATGTTTTCACAGTTGTACAGTAGTTCTAAGCATAGGAAAGTGTATATTAAGGTGTGGGAAAAATGCGAATTTGAAATTGTTTCATTCTATGGTGCTCAAACTGAGGTGCTGAAAAGTTTTGGAAAATATATTGAACAAGCTTTATTCTACCTATCAATGCGATCACGACACAATTGTTTTCATGAGAAATGGTCATGTTTTGAGGGAGCAGTAACTAAAACAAAACTTGTGCGATTGAGGGGTTGGAAATTACCACTTTGCACTGTAGTCTGGTTTGTCCTGAAAGCCAAGGCACTGTATATGTTCAATCAACTCAACAAAGGGTTGAGGTAAAACCCTACAGAGGGCCTTAACTGTAATTGTTTGCTTCACTCTCAAAACTTTGTCTTGGTGAATTTGACCAGGCTGGACAATGATGCCTTGCCAAGGTAGGCTCCCCTTCACCAGATAGACAATGACATATATGAGGGACTCCAGATCATTGCGTCAGGATGGTGTCAGTCCAAGATGACAGTTGATTGACAAATAGCAAATGGTGCCAATGGTGCTAGATCCCTTAGTTTGTGTGATGTGGCTATGAGTGGTTGGATTACAGAAGAGCTGAGCGAGTCCAAAGTTGATAAGAAAAACCTGGTTGGACAACTCACCAAGACCTAATGTGAAATTGTCAGGTTTGATGTTGAGGTGAACGTCATGTTGATAATGCAGTGACTCGAGGATAGAAAGCTTGGGATAAGCATCAATGTAACTGCATAATTTGTAAATAAAGAAAGAAAAATACCATCTGCATTGCATATGTGAATACAGCATTGGTGTCAAGCATAGACATTCATGTCATCTTCTTGAATGTCACCGATGGGTTGTGGTGTGTTGATGAAGTCAAGATTGTCAGGGGTCAGAGTGGGGACAGAGTTCCCACGCTGTTGTAAGCCTTTCCACAGGGCTTAGTCGCTCGGATTCGTGAAGGGACACTTTGTCTGTATTTCACAGTAAAGCAAGCTTGGCTCGTCTAGTCTATGTACAGGGGTTTATATGCAATCTATGAGAGATGATTCAAGAAGGAAGTGGAGTCATAGGGACTCGTCATATTGTACAGAACGTCTGAGAACCAACATGAATGTTTGTGCACACAAGTCACGTGAATAGTCAGTCAGATTTGGCAGGGCCCAAGCTTGCAGATCTCGGGCATGATGGTCAGTCACTTCGTAACATCACCCCTCTCCTAGGTCTTAGGCTTGATAGACCCATACGGTGGAGGGGCATTGTGTCTTGTTAATGTTAGGGTGGTCAGCAGGAACATTACACACCCTGTCTTCTGTGCAGTATCGGTGGGGCATCCAGCAATACCATTCCTTGTGTCGGACGTGGAGGCAAAGTTGGCAGTGGGTGGTGAAGTTGCACTTGTAGTCGGGATGGTTGTGGTTCCTGCACCAGTTGCACTTGGGTTGATTGTGGGATGGCTTGTCCTTCCACAGGTTTTCAAAGACAGCCAGTTGTCAAGAATTGCTAACGCTCGACTCTTGATAGAGATCGCAGTAGCATCTCACCTGTTCTGGAGTGCTGATTGATTTAGCTCAATCACTAAGCTTTGGAGTTCCTTGGAGGTTATCCAAGGGGATCGAGAGTTGGTTAGACAATGAGAGGGGTCACTCCAATAGGTGAGATGGTAGTCAGCAAGACCAATGTATGATTAAGTTGAGCTTGGCTCGACTCTACAACTGCTGAAGGGTTTAAATACAAGCCTGCTACTTAGGGATTTGTAAGTAGCAAATACAATCAATAAGCAGTCTTCTCAGGCCTGTCAGCTCTTCCTAAGTATCAGTAAGCTATCAGTAAGCTATGATATCATAGAGTGCATTTTTGGATCTTGGAACAATAACATGGGAACAATCAGTCATTTGATCAATAAGCATCCAGTCATTGGATCAGTAAGCATATCAGTATCAGGCCACAATAAGTCCCACAGAATGTCAAGACAAAGGTACCACACATCAGAACAATAGTGGGTCTAGACATGCCACTTGCATCCAGACCTCTTGCAGAATGCCCAGTGAATACAGGCATGTTTGGGGATGGAAATGGGTGCAGATCGGGAGGAGGGAGGATGGGTTCCGGAACCAGGAGGTGTGGCTTGCCCTGTAGATCGAGGTAAGTCCATAACATCATCTCCTCTTTAAGGTCGAGCTTTCCACAGCTCTCAGTCACCTCGATCTTGGGCCTCCCAGTCAATGTAATCGTCATAGTCTTCTCCTCCTTCAAGATGGTCATCCCTTTCTGCCTCCGCCTTCTCCTGGTCCTCCCTCTCCTTCATCTCTTTCTCTCCTTGTTTCATGCAAAAGAGCCCTACGACAACTCCCATATGTGTGAGGGGATAGGCATCCTGCACGTGTTTTCTGGTACAATTCCAGACCTCCTGACACATTGTCAGGTACTCGTTGGTCACATAGGGAATTTATCCTGAGATAGGATGTGAGGGCCGAGTCGGGGGCTCTCATTGGGGGTAAGAGCTGGAGTTCCTTGCCCCTTACCTTTGCATACAGCAGGGGATGCCACCATGCAACGCGGGGTTGACTGCCCTCTCCCCCTTTTCGGTCCCTTGGATCTAGTAGGCGAGTGAGGGCTGGAGGCATCTTGACTTCCCTCTCCAGGAAGCTGGATACAGACTCTTTGGATGGCCTCCACCGATCCAGCGGAAGGTGAATTGGTGGGACCGGCAGGAAAGGGGTGTAAGGTCTTCTGGATATGGTCCCGACTTTCCTGTTCCATTGTTTCCACCTCTTTGCTTTGGAGGTAGGCATAAGGGCATCGAGGTACCTTGCCAATATGTCGGGGTAAGATCGCACAGAGCCCTCTGGGTCGACATCTGTTGTGAGGGTCATGGCATTGATCCTCGGTGTGGCCCGCCCCTAAGCTGTGATAGTGGCAATTCTCGAGGACCTTTGGCATGTGGGGTAAGTGGTACCTCTGCCCCATCCCCA
>WTXJ01000164.1:0-45788 GCA_022376545.1 Russula dissimulans | reverse complement strand
TCTGGTCTACGTGAGAGTGAAGTACCAGAACGCTACTTGATCACGTACACTTTGACGCCATTTTATTCTTGGAGGTCCGTGGCAGACCGCCTTAGTTCGCGTATCTCTTCCTTGACAAGTTGGGATTCAGGCGAGTCTAGCCAGATGTCTTTCCAGTCGCGATTCCCAATCTGCGGTGTCATACCTGCACCAATGGCGTCCAGCATGTATTCAGCGAAATTCGCGTCCTGGGGACACACTGCACCATAGCGGGCAAAGTACTCTCGTACAACACACGAGTCCAGTCCGACATCTCCAAAGTAGGCAGTGTGCCCACCATTCTTGAGGAGAAGCAGGCGATCAAAGTCTCAAAGAGCAGAGAAGTCGGCTGGTGTATTGTGCAAGAATAGCTTGGCCTTGGTCTGCGAGTCTTCGTAGGATACGAATAAGATTCAGGGCACTGTGTGCGTCCAGACCTGACGTTGGTTCGTCCAAAAAGATGAGGAGCCCCGGCTTGCTTGCTAGCTCAACACCGATCGTGAGGCGCTTGCGTGTCTCGGAACCGAGGCTATGAACAACGGCATCAGCACATCATGCAGCTCCAGGAGTTCTATCATGTCTTCGACGTAAGCGTCCTTCTCTTCTCTTGGGACATCAAATGGCTGACGTAGGTATGCTGAAAATCGCATGGCCTCGCGCACCGTTGCAGTTCCCTCGTGTACGTCCATTTGCTCAGCATAGGCAGTAGATCGCTCGAAATCAGACCCAGTAGGATGTCCATCGACGAGGATCTCCCCAGAAACTACACCGATGTTTTTCCTTTTTGCCAACACGTCGAGACATGTCGTCTTGCCGGCGCCAGAAGCTCCCATGAGTGCGGTAAGCGTTCCAGGTTTGACATAGCCATCTAAATTGCTAAGGAGTTGTCGCACGCCGCATGAGGCCGGAACTTGATAGTTGACACCCTCCCAGGTGAAAACCCCGCGGTCAGATGAACCCTATACGAACAAGGATCAATTATTCGTCGTATCATTGGCTCCAAGTCCGTCATGTTATTTCCAACTTACGTGACACAGCTCTCAGGATTGTTCTCTGAACCATCCCTTTCGGTCGTCTTTGCCCGCAGTTGGCGTATTTCCGCTCGCCTAGTCGAGCGTTCAGTTTGCGTGTCTCTGGAGTCTCTTTAGCAAACAAATGAAAAACAGGACCGCCACTGTGTCGCTTCGTAATCTGAGCCGAACTCGGAGGCTCACGGATTGCACGATGCTTACCGGAAAGAGGTCCAATATAAGGATCTGGTTATTTGATAGAATAATATCCAGCCGAGGAGTACGACGAAATTACGACGCCACATGAATGCTCGTCCATTCCATAGGCAGCTTCCAAGTACGAACGACCGGAGGTGGTATTAGAACCTGGTCTTGCCCCAAGAAGTACAGACTTGATTCGGCCCCAAGCTAATCCTGGAAAACTTATACGTTACATTCGAGAGATTTCAGCGCGCCAATATGCTTACGGATATTTGCTGGCATTGAAGCCATTCCTAGGGACCACATGGCTATCATCGCAAGTGAACTGGAATAAAGATTGTCAGCAAACAAGGAAGTTCAAACGAGTTGATGCACGAGTAGATTCACGGTAAGCCGACTATACTCATTCTCCATTAAACCAGAGAACGCTGTGCATGCAGAACGTTAACGACGCTGAATACGAAAACAACGCTCATTCACCATAAGCCCATAGGATTTAGATAAAACTGAGTTTTTAATTCAGCATCGCTAACAGGTCGGACAAGTACCACTTACAATCCAGAACAGCCATTTTTTCATCTGCTGCACTGGGATAAGATACCCAGTATATGAAACAAGGGCCGTAACAAGAAATGCACCCATGCGGAAGGCAGCATCATATGAAGAAAAGAAGAAGCCCGTGTACGAAAAAGCCCTTGAATAGACAGAAACGCCATGTAGTTAAAAAATGGAACGTCCAGAACGCATCCGCAGAACGATGAAGGTCCACCATGAAATAGACAATGACATCGTAGACCAAAACGCGAATTGAGGAAAAAGGGAGGTCTGAGAGTGCATTCCCAAGTGCGAGAGCTGAGGGACGATAGAAGCGGTACTTTCCTGCGACCATATCAAGTACTGTCTTTGTATCAAGAAATCGGAACCCAAACCCACCTGTTTTTCAGTACACTGCGGCCGCCTGTTTGCATCGACAGCTACGAACAAATCAGGAATATTGAAGCTCTGAGCGAATGAAACCTTACTTCGCCAAATGCATCAAGACAAGATGTGAACATGCTGATAAAAATAACGCTGGTACGGGTGAATGCACCATTGGATGTTGATGGCTGACCAAAAAAAGCAGCTCCGATAATAATAGCCAGGACCTAGACGTTTGATTGGAGGAAGTCAACAGCTTGATAAGTCCCACGCACCACCGATAAAGAAAACTTGTCACGAGCTGGAAGCGATCTTGAAGCCTCATCTGAAACTGCCGTCGTGCTAATGACATAACTTGCCCCGCGTATCCTAGGGTATAGGGACCTTTATTTGAAGCCCCGCTATTTTTATCCAGAAGTACGGCCTTCTGAACGCCTCTTGATCTCCCTTTGTCTGCGTTTTGTATTCTTCAAGTTCATTGCGTAAGTCAAGTGCGAGCTGGGATTCCTTGAATGCTTGCTCCAGGCCTCTGGAGTGGATGGACACTAACGACAGTTCGTCCAGGGCATAACTGTCGTTTGTTGGGATCCGTGCAACCTGCCAGAAAGTCTGCAGTGGGCTGTCGAGAAAGTGACTTGAAACCGAGCTCCTCGAAGTATGAGCGAGCCTGGGAGGACGGGCCATAATATATCTGCCGGCCTTTATCTAGGAGAAGAACCTATCAAATAACTCGTAGATTCCTTCACTAGCCTGGCACCTGAGTTATGAGTCAATGGGCGGTCAACTGGAACAACACTTCTGTGCGTACAATGTAACGAAATTCGTTGGCCTAATACGTCGGTCATGATTCGCAAGCTTCTCGCGAAGTCGAGGGCCGTTGACGCGTCCAGGCCCCTGGTAGGGTTATCCCAGCACTGCACCGGAGCTCTTGTCGCCATCATTTCAGCGATACTAACACGCTTCGCTCGCCACCTGAAATTCCACGAACGAACTCGTCTCCGACAAGTGTGTCTGAAGCATGAAGAATATTGAGCATCCTAAGTAACATCTCCTGAGCCCGTGAATTGAATTCGCGACCCGAGATTCCAGGGAGACGGCCTTTGGGACCGGGGTTTTAGTGGACAGCGCGAAAGCTAGAGTTTGCGCGACAGTCAGAGTGGCGATATGTGGGTCGTCTATAAAGGATGAAATTAGTTCAAACCCGTCAATCATGAACTTGCGTACCATCCTGATTGTATACGGTCTCGCCCTTATAAGTTTTCTCCATCTCCACTGCGTCTATCCCAGCATAATGCACATCACCGTTGATGGAAGAATATTCATTACGCTCGTTGGCGATTGTCTTTAAAAACGCTGTGCAACCCGACCCCGGGTAACCGAGAACTAAATCATTTCGCCGGGCTTGGACAGACCTGAGCACCTGACACACAAACACGGTCAAAATAGATAAATTAGCACGTGTGATATGCGGACGTACTTGTTCAGAATTGTTTTTTCGTCCTCATCCCTTGCAGGTGGGAACCCAGAGAAGAACCGAAAACAGAGCGTAGGAGGCCAAGGCCATTCTGGAGCATGTAGGCTGAAAGAATATAAGTCTGAATTTTGAGCAACTCAAGAATAAACCGAAACACACCGTCAAATGTCTGCATGTATTTCTATTCAAGAGGTAAGATGACCCTTCTGATGCTCACGAAATGAACCTCACTTTATCATCCTTACTCCCGTGAATTACAACCTGCAGGTCTTCCCAGGTGACACCCACGTGCTTGGGAGGGATTCCGGCAGCTTTATTGGCTTCGTTGAACCGAAGTGAGGCAGTCTCGAAGGTTGAAAGGCTCGTGACTGTTAAGAGGCCCTTTCTCGACATCCTTCTCGCTCGAAAGTTCCACCTTCCTATCATGACCTTGAAACAAATCTATGGTGAGCTGTCTCAACGGTACATCGAATGCGGCCTCGTTTTTTGGGCCCCAAGAAACCCCACTTCTGTCGGCCCCCGAAGAAGACATCAAGTTCACAGAAAACGTGCGTTCGGGGTAGTGGAGGTCGTGTCGATGCGTATGTTAAGTCAGGGCAAAGGCACGTTCGAGGTCATGCTAATTAAAGCTCGGGTATTCAAAGTTTCTCTGTTTTGCGTCCCATTCTCTCCTCAAAAAATGAGGGTAGGCCGCGGAAAGCTGGCCGTGTCGACAAGTGTAAGAGAAGTAGTGCTCATGTTGTCGAGACAGAGGACAAGCTATAAGGTCGAAATACGTGCGCGCGCGGTAACGGTCGACCGTCAGGAATGGCTCGGAGAACCTTGATCATAAAGTGTTGTGTTTTAAAGGCTCCGAGGCTTTGAAGCACCAATCAAGATATTTACGCGGTTGTGTTGAACTGCGATGAAGCGGAAAGCCGTCAGTGTCATTTCGCTTCGTAATTTCATTTTTGCGTCGGCAATAGCCGGCGCTGAACTAAAAGAGCAGAGTACAGATTCACACGTCTTCCTGTCCCCACTCCCATACGAAGAACCTACAAGGGCCATTCAATATTCTCGCCGTAATTCCAATGGACGGCCTTAGTAGAGATATATTCCCCAAGAGCGTGACTACCCAATTCGCGGCCTAATAGAAGAAGAAAGCACGATTGACACCCGCAGCAATTGCTGAACTTAGTGACCTCACGTACCGATGCCGCTCTGCTTCTTGCCCCCGAATGGTACGTTGTTGTAAAGGACATTGTATTGGTTGATCCAAATCTGAATGACCCGCGTGAGTTTCATTGAGTTGTTGTATCAAGGATGTCTTACAGTCCCGGCCTCCAGAGCGGAAGATACTCGGTGACACTGAGCTTGATCAGCTATTAAAGATGATCGTGAGCCCGAGACAGAAGGTGTGAAGAAATTTGGCTACTGGAATTATGATGGGTTCTGAGGTAACCAGTCCGATGAGTTGGTTATGGCCTGAGTCTGGGCCTTTTCCCAAGTGAATTCCTTTCCTTTCTTGAGGAGGTCTGTGAGTGGTTTAGCAATTTGTGTGAAATTTGGGATCCATGGGCAGTGATAACCAATAAGTCCAAGGGTACTTTGGACTTCCTTGATGTTTTTCAGAGTAGTTGGCCATTCTTTGATTCTGCGATCTTTGTGGGGTCAATCATTAGTTCTCCACCTTTGACACATATTCTGAGGTAGTCTATTTCCTTCCTGAAGAATTTGCACTTGGCCAGTTTCAGGAACAGCAAGTGTTGTGTGAAGATTTCAAACAGGTAATGGTGTTATGCTCCTGTGGGCGCAAGGGCCAGACGTTGGCAGATTTGAAGTCCAGGTGTGCTTTAAGTGGCACTAGAAGGTCTTGGTGCAACGGGGGCTGGTCTCCCTACTCAGCGAGCACTTGCAAAGCAAGGCTAGTCAATGGGCAAGTAAATGCGGTCTGTGCAAAGGTCTAAGCTGATGATGAAGCGATCCCCTCCTCGGAGGTCTTTGCCAGTGATTCTGGTCGAAGTTGGTCCAGTGGCCTTCCCACTTTGTATGCCAATGACCAGAAAGTCGCAAGATTGATTCTAAGTCAGGCTTAGGCCCAACGTGAGTGATACAGGTTTATATACATGTTGCAGTCCGTCTAGGACGCTTGGTGAGTCAGGTAAGTGAAAATAGCGACGAACGGCCTTAAGGGCTCTTGGGTCGAGTCAGAGTAGCAAGCGAAGGGCGATAATGAGTACTAGGGACGAGGTGGTAACGATGGGTGAGTCACAATAGCTAAGCGAAGGTAAATGATGGTAGCTAGTGGAGAAGTTTTATGGAAGGGTAGGTAGGGAGTCCGAGGGGTAAGGAGTAGCAAGCGAGATAGAAGTCAAGAAGGGAGAAAAAGTGAGCGGTGGTAAGTCCAAGGGGGCAGATCATAACATCACGCCCTTCCTAAGGAGCTCACTTACACGAGAGCTAGTCTTCTTCCATGTGGTGGGGGACATGCCAGTATCCTGAGCCCACATGTGAGGGAAGGCATCCAGCGGGGTGCCGAGACATTTGGCAAGGCGTCCCATGCAGGGGCTGGGCATTGGAGTCCATGGAAGGTGAGCCAACTAGGGACTGAGCACCTGTTCTCATGGCATTGAACGTGGGGGGTAGGGCATTGAAGCGACTGTGGCCAGTACTCTGGCAATAGCAGCAGGCCCCCGCTGAGGGGCAATCTTTGCCAAGGTGGTGGGACTGGGATTGCATGCATTTGAAGCAGAACACGGGCTCCAGCATTTTGGGCGACGGTAGGGGCAAACGAGTTGAGAGGAGGGTGTGGTGCCTTTAATGCGGTATCTGGTGGGCCTTGGCTGGCCTTGAGGGTTGGGACATGCCCAACGGTAGGGCCTTTCGTTTTCAGGTTTGACCGCATAGACCTGATTGAAGACCCGGGTGCAAGCCTTGGCATGGATGAGGTGGCGCTCCACTCCGACTAGAGCTCTGTGTTCTCAAGTAAGGCTCCTCAGCAGCTTGGAGATGGCGGAGAAGCGTAGCATGGCGCTTTGCGCGACCTATAGCGCACCAGGTCCGCAGTGAGGCCAGGGTCGGCGATATTATGGACTGCTCGGTCTACGAAGTCCCTCAGGCTGGACTCGGGTGGAAGACATTGAGGTGGTCATCCCTGATCTGCTTGTCGTTGTCAAATTTGGTTGGAGTTGGGGGCGAGCATGGAGGGCAAGGCGGTAGATGGGGCCGTTTTTATGGTTAGTACCCTCCACATATGTTTCTTCCCCATCGAAGACATAGCGGATGTAGTTGGTGGTGACTTGGTCTTCTCCATCATCGATAATGACTGGGTATGGTCGGTTTGCCCAAAGCTGTACTCGATCCAGTTGCCACCTGGATGTTCTGGGTGATTGGTGTGTTCCTCCTCCTCGTTCTCACTCGAATCGGGACTGATATGGCTGAGGGGGAGTTTGCTGCGATGATTTCGCCTTCTTCTGGCAAGAAGGGTGTGACGTCGGCCATAGTGGCCGTGGATAGTCTTTTCAGAAAGGTGTAAGCCCCTTCCTTGCCTCCCCCAAGGTGAGGAAGTCGGCCAGATCCGTAGGGGTCTCAGGAGCCGAGCGAGTTTTCTAATTGGTGGTGCGGCGGTAGATACCTCTGTGGGTGGAGAAGGACTGGGGGTACGCTCCATGGGCCTCTGAGTACGCCTTCATCCCTTGGGCCCAGCGCCATAGTTGCCACAGCTCGATTTGGTTGACAAGCCCAGCACCAAGCCCAGCAGCAGCAGCAAGAGCAGAGCTAGCAGTAGAAGGGCTTCTCTGTTGATTATCAGGATGGGGGCCGGACTCCCTACTTGGGAAACCTGGGGCCTCCTGTGGGGTCCTGTTATCGTCATGTGGGTTGCTTGAGGTGGTATTGGGTTGGTAGGACTCGAAGATGGTACGGGGGCGGTCGGGATGTGTTCTTGCGAGGGGGCATTGCTTTGAGCCATGTGGCGACTTTTAGTGATTGTGGTAGGGGCAATAGTTGACACGACAATAGTAGAAATGGATGCCGCTGTGTTCTTTCTCGGAGGGTGGACGAAGATGTTGTGTTGGGGTATTTGCGGACTGCTTCTCCCGAGAGGACCTGGGCGAAGGTGGCTGGTCCCTTGAGGGTTTGGTAGCTGTAGTCGAAGAGGTGGTTGCGTGCCAGGGTGGATTGAGGTGACTTGAACGGATGGCCATTTTACGAACATTCCTCTGGGTTCTTATACTCCTGTGAGGCTGGCACTCCGAGGTCTTTTGTTCATAGTCGGTTATCAAGTCCTCGGCATGTAGGTCTTCCTTGGCAACCCATTGATCGTGTGCTGGTGAGTATCCTTTCCATCTGACAGATATTGCAGCTTCTTTCCTCAGCCATGGGCTCGCTTGCCAAGGATTTGTTCTACTTCCCACTCTTCTTGTCCTTCTATCTCCTGGGTGGCGGCTCTATAAAGTTCTGTCCATGTTCCTCGGTCTCCAAGAATGGGGTGAGTAATGAGGCGTGAAAGACGTCGTGAATTTGCCAATTTCAGGGAGGTGGAGCTTGTATGCCACAGACGAAATTTTAGCGGCTACCTCGAAGGGTCCGTACCGCTTTGGGGATAACTTTGCACTATTGTAAGGTCGCTTGATGTTTGTCCCTTCCAACCAGACTTTTGCCCTTCTTCGTAGCCTTTAAACTTTGTTTCCTTGATGAGTCCTTTCTGCGCTTTGCTTATGGCCTCTTGGGGGCAGTTCGGACTTCTTTAATGTGTTTCAGTCTTGTGTCGATGTCGGGGATGTCTGTCCTTGTCGTCGGTTGGTGTGCTTGAGGGGTGTAGCCGATAATGAGGTCGTAGGGTGTTTTCTTTGTCGTGGAGTGTGGCCAGGAGTTCCTTGTGTATTGAGCGAGTGGTAGCCAATTTGCCCATTGATTTTGTTGGCTTGCGCAGTAGAGGCGAAGGTATTGTTCCAGGGATTGGTTTGTGCATTCACTTTGTCCATCGGTTTAGGGTGGTAGGCCGTGGAGATGTTCTGTTTGATCCCTAATAGCCGCAGAGTTCTTTGCCGAATTTGAGGTGAACTGCGGATCTCTGTCAGATATTACCTTGGTGGGTATCCCATAGTGGGGGAACACCTGCGTGGCATAAGCTTCGCACTCCTGCAGAATCAATCGCTTCATTACAGGGAATGAAAATTGACGCTTTGGAGCAATCATGGTCAGTGATGGTCAAGATCGTGTCGTACCCTTGGGATTCTGGCAGTTTTACATGAAATCAAGGGCGATGACTTGGAATGGGAGCGCTTGGGGGTCTGTTGTATTGGGAAGGTTGCTGGTTTGTTGGGGTGCATATTGACTTTGACATTTGGCAGTTTGCGCATCCTTTGATGTAGGCTGTGATGAATTCCTTCATTCTTGGCCACCAGTAGAAGGTCGAGAGCATCTCCAAGGTTTTGGAAATTCCAGGGTGCCCTGCAGTTGGTGAGTCGTGAAATATTTTGTCACCCCCCTCTTAAGATGTTGTTTCCCACAACAACGAGTGCACCAGCTCTGGTCCAGATGTCCCATACTTTTCCAGCTTGTGGGTGGCTCTCCATCGTTGTATGGTTGTGGTCGATAGTCTGTGCTGCATTATCAGTTTATCCAGTCAAAGCTGACCATTCTGCTCCATCTTCCAGTTGGACCTTCGTGCCTTCATGGGTTTCATGTCTCCTTCGTCATCGCTACCTACCAATGTGTCTCGTCTGAGTGTAATCTTCCACTTTGTCCTGCATTGCTTGGTATGTGGTGTTGGGGCTGTTGGGGAGGCGAAAAGGTGGTCAGGAAGGACAATTACCAGTTCATTGTCCTCCTCTGGGACTAGGTCTGGTCGTCTGGATAGTGCGTCCGCTCTTTTACCGCTCCTGGCTTATATACTAACTGTATATGGTAGTCAGCCAGTTCTGCACATACCCATTGACTCTTGGCCCCAACTTGTGGGCTCTCGATAGTATGTAGGTTGCGTGGTCAGTGATTACCAGGACTGGGTAGGTGGAATTTCGTAGAAGGTGTTTCCAGCATCTTAGTCCTCTGATGACTGCCAGCAGTTCCCTATCATAGATAGGGTAGTTCTGTTCTGTTTTACTGAAGGTCTGGGAGTGGAATCCAATGGGGCGAAGCAGGGGGTTTCCCCTGCGATCCCTTCATTCTTTGTCTGCTTGATAGAGGATTGCTCCTGTTGCGAATTGAGAGGCGTCGACATATAAGATAAATTGCTGGTCTGGGTCTGGGGGAATCAGCACTGGCTCGGATGTTACCAAACCTATGAGGCGTGTCACTGCTTTGGTACAGGCTGTATTCCATGTGAACTCTTTCCCTTTTTGTAGTAAATCCGTAAGTGGTTTAGCATGTTGGCAAAGTTTGGGATCCAGGGCCATGGTAACCTAGAAGTCCCAGTGTGCTTCGCACTTCCTTGACGTTCTGGAGTGTCGTTGGCCAGTCTGTTATACCTGCGATCTTTGCTGGGTCGATTGTGAGCTCACCATCCTTGACCCTTATACCTAGGTAGTCGATTTCTGTTTGGTTGAATTTGCACTTGGCCGGTTTGAGGTACAGGGAGTGTTGTTCCAGAAGGTCGAAGTAAAGGTGGCAGATTTCTTCATGTAGTGCTTCTTCCCCTTTTCAGTCATGACAATGCAATCGTCCATGTAATGTCTGAACTTTCCGGGGTATTTAGCGTATAATGGTCGCAAAACATCATTACCCATTCTGGTGAAGGTGGCTGGAGCATTGCATAGTCCGAATGGCATTACGACCCATTCATACAGTCCTCTGCTTGTTTTGAATCTGGTTTTGTAGGTGTCTTCTGTCCTGATGCGAATGTTGTTGTATCCCGCTCTGATGTCGAACTTACTAAACAGTGTTTTGCCCCTCAGGTCCTCCAAAATTGATTGGATGCTAGGGAGGGGTGTGACGTCCATTACCGTGTATTCATTGAGCTTCCTGTAGTCATGTACGATGCGGTGAGTGCCATCCTTCTTTTTTACCGTGAATGTGGGAGATCCATAGCGAGATGAGGACGCTACAATGTAGCCTTTGTCCAGGTTGTCATTGAGGTACTCGTCTAGGGCCTTTTGTTCGTCTTTTGACAGGGGGTACACCTTACTGTTAATTACCTCGGGTGCATTGTCTTTTAGGTTGATCTCGTGGTCCCAGGGCGGTGTGGTGGTAATTGCCTTGCTTCCTTTTCTGAGAATACTCTCCAGTGTCATCTGTATGCCATAGGGATTGTTGCCTCTGTGTTTACCTTACTTGCATCGTAGGCTTTTTCAGCCATCTGTTGTGTGAGTGTTGTTTTGTTAAGTTCCAGGGGTTCAAGGGTTACTTTCCTAATCGTCATGATTAGTTCATCCCCTTCTTCCAGTTGAGTGATTGCTTCTTGCTAGATGTGTCGGATGTATTCTTTTTGTGTCATGTTACCTTTGACAAGAGTTTCTGCTTGCACCCTTGGTCCTTTTATCTCTGCCTCTGGCCAGTTGATTTCTGGGTTGAACTTGGCAAGCCAAGGGTACCCGAAGATAAATCTATCTTTTCCGAGGTTAGTAACATAGAAGCGAACCCTTTCCTTTGTATCTCCTCTGGAGACCATTAGGTCGCAGTAGTTGGTAACGCTTCCTGCTTTATTTTCAGTGCCATCAATGTTTCTTACCGGTCTTGCTTGTTCGAGCTTCTTGGTTCCTAATCGTAGCCTTGCTACTGTTTTGTAATCAATGAAATTTTCTGTTGCTCCACTGTCAATGAGAGCAATCTCTTCTGCCTTGCCTTTGAACGAGTATAAATCAAACACTAATTTGACTGAGTTGTGTCTGGTTATGTACATCTTTCTTAAGCGTAGGGCCCTAACTATGGCAGTTAGCTTCGGGCCAGTTAAAAATCCTGCGCACCATCTGCTATGGCCATGCACTTTTCCTCGTCCATGCCCTGCAGTATTCCCCATAGCTCTTTTGGGTCCATGTTGCTAATGGTGTCTTTGAGGGATGGTTGTTCTTGTTCTTTGGGAGGTTCCTCTGCCTTTGCTGCTCTGATCGTTGTTCCTCCTCCCCCTTGTTTTCTTTGAGGGCAGAAGTGGCTGATATGGCCGGGCTGTCTGCAACAGAAGCGTGCACCTTTCTTGCTCAGTTTGGCACGTTCTTGCTCGGAGAGGGGTGTGAATATACGCCCTATGTCTACGTCCATTGGGACTACTTGGTTGTTGCTTTTGGTTTGATAGCTGGTTTGTGGGCAGTTGTTCTGGCTTCTCTGCTGAGGTGGGACATAGTTCCGAAGGCCCAACATAGTTGCCCACTTCCTCTGTACTTCTGTGCGATTGTTGTTTGTCTTTTGGGTTAGGCCAGCGTTTTTGAGCTCCTTGTACACTGTTTGGCACTCCCTGGCCCTCTTTTTCCACTCCTCCAAGGTGGCTGGAGCTGGGGAGCAGTGGGTAATGATTTGGTGGAGTAACTTGGGTTGTAGACCGTCTTTAAACTTGGCTATAGCTCCTATATCGTCTCTTCAGTACCCTGCCGTCTCTCTGAGTCTTTCAAACTCAGCTGTGTACGTGTCAAGGTCATCTCCAGTCATCCTAAGTTCCTGGAACTTTTGGAGGGCGGTGAGGTGGGTGTCAGTGTTGGTAAAGGCTGCCCTGAAGTCTGCCTCAAAGTCATCCCATAGGGAATTATCCTCCATTTTGCATGTTCCCGTCCTGACTAGGTCATGGAGCCATATCCTCTTACTTTTGGCCCATGCGTCGACTTCTGGGCCGGTGATATAGGAGAGGCAGAGTGCTGTCTTGGTGAAGGGAACCTGGAAGATTTTTTTGTCCCAGTTGATAAGTTCATAGCCCAAGAATCTGTCAAGGAATTCTTCTGACTTGTCCCTATCTCCATTGAAGATTGGGGGTGCCAGTCCTACTGGGGCTCCACTTTCTGGGTTTGTCTGTCCTGTTGGTTGTGGGGGTAGTTCTACGACTGTGGTGTTGATTTGTTCTTCTTGTTGAGTCTCCATGTCGGTTACTGACTGTTCTTCTTGAGGCGGACTGGGTAGGTACGTTTTAATTTTTCCTTCTTCTGCTTCCTTGTCAGTTTCTCTCCACCAGCCTAGTCCGTTTGATCCTGGGGATAGTTGGTATTTCTTTCTGGTGTACCAGTTGGGGTCTTCGTCGTCTCCTTCTTCAAGGACAAACCAACGATCTCCTGTTTGAGTTACCCCTTCTTTATCGGTGTGTCTGAAGTTGTAGAATTCAACAGCTCTTTCTACGTTCTTGCTTTTGGCGTAGTAGCCCTTGTGGCCTGGATTTGGGACCCAATATGCTTTCCCTTTTACATGGGCTGGTAGGTCGTCTCTGGTTCTTCTTTGTACTGCAACTGGGGTGTCTGGGTCTTCTGGTAGGTATAGTTCTAGTGCGGCCAGCTTGTCTGTGGGGTTAAAGCCTGACTTATGTTACGCTCCTGCGGGCGCAAGGGCCAGACGTTGGCAGATTTGAAGTCCAGGTGCGCTTTAAGCGGCACTAGAAGGTCTTGGTGCAACGGGGGCTGATCTCCCTACTCAGCGAGCACTTGCAAAGCAAGGCTAGGTCAATGGGCAAGTAAATGCGGTCTGTGCAAAGGTCTAAGCTGACGATGAAGCGATCCCCTCCCTCGGGAGGTCTTTGCCAGTGATTCTAGCATCGAAGTTGGTCCAGTGGCCTTCCCACTTTGTATGCCAATGACCAGAAAGTCGCAAGATTGATTCTAAGTCAGGCTTAAGGCCCAACTGTGAGTGATACAGGTTTATATACATGTTGCAGTCCGTCTAGGACGCTTGGTGAGTCAGGTAAGTGAAAATAGCGACGAACGGCCTTAAGGGCTCTTGGGTCAAGTCAGAGTAGCAAGCAAAGGGGCGATAATGAGTACTAGGGACCAAGGTGGTAACGATGGGGTGAGTCACAATAGCTAAGCGAAGGTGAAGTGATGGTAGCTAGTGGAGAAGTTTTATGGAAGGGTAGGTAGGGAGTCCGAGGGGTTAAGGAGTAGCAAGCGAGATAGAAGTCAAGAAGGGAGAAAAAGGTGAGCGGTGGTAAGTCCGAGGGGGCAGATCATAACAAATGGCAAGTGGCAGTGTGGATGTCTTCTTCACCTTCACCTGTCATTATGATGCAGTCATCCATGTAGTGTCAGAACTTTCCAGGGAACTTGGTGTACATAGGTTGAAGGACGTCGTTTCCTAGCCTGGTGAAGGTTGCCAGGGCATTATAGAGTCCAAAGGGCATAACAATCCATTCGTATAGTCCGCGGCTCATCTTGAAACCCATTTTATGTGTATCCTCAGGTCTGATGTGGATGTTATTGTAGCTGGTGCAGATGTTGAATTTGCTAAATAATGTTTTCCCTTGGAGATCCTCCAAGATCGACTTAATGCTAGGGAGTGGGGTGACATCCATGATTGTGTATTCATTGAGCTTCCTGTAGTCATGTACAATCCGATAGGTTCCATCCTTCTTTTTGACCGTGAAGGTGGGAGATCCATAGTGTAAGGTGAGGCCAATGGCTGACCTTGGATTGAGTGATCCAGAGCGCCCACGCACACAGATCTGAGCCTGACTATCTAATCTGCCATTGTCCCTTGCCTCACATGTCACCACATTGATTTGCCAGCCCTCGCCACATGTTCATCTTATCCTCTGTCTCCCACCACCTCTTCCTCTCGACTCTTGACTCCTGCCCTTCACCCCAAAAAAAACAACTGCATGCTGAAGAACACCTGCATTGCCCAAGCCCCTGACAAGACCTTTTGATCGAACTAATGTCCAAGCATCGCCAGGACCCACTCCGTCGGAACCCCAAACTTGCAGCCATCACCCTCCCTGGGATGTCCCGCTCGCACTAGGAGACCTGTAGATAGCCAATTCGTATGCCCATCATTTCCCTTTATTCATTTTAGTTCCCTTTTCCTACGCTACCATACGACACCACTAGCAGCTGATATCTGAAGGCTCGACATGCCCATGCAGCAACATTCCTCGCCAACAAATTGCATACACTCTGCGTCACTTACACTTTATACCTGCTCATCACCCCAGAATGATACCATATGCCTCGCTGCCTCCATAGATCATGTTTTTAGATGACTGGACATGTATTTAAAGCCTCGAAGAGCCTTGTGTTGAGGCAGGCAATTTTCTGCCAATTAATTCCCCCCTCTCTCCTCTCTTTTCTTTGCGCGACCTCAAGACTCTTGTCTCTCTTTGACTCAACTTCACCTCTCTCAACTAGACGACTTCGAATGCCTTACCATGCCACCGTGCCGACTCATGTCTCCATCATCTCATCTTGGGATAATCTGTCCTTTTCCCCTTCCCCTTTTCTTCCCTCTCTCGCTTGCATTCCCGAATCTCCTGGATGGCAATCAGATCTCAGGCAACAACATGGACTACTGAACTATGCCCGACCCATCTGATCTGACTTTGGCAACCTCAAATTATCACCCTTGGAGCTTGACTCTGCCAAATGAACCCACAAGCACGTCGACACGACACTTCATGCTTACAAATTGGCTGCCCCAGTGAGGCAGAGTCATCCAAGTTCCTTCACCTAAAACTACCCAGGTGTGCTGTTCTGTCCTTGGTTGCCTTGGGCAGCCCTACACATGAGTGGACACCCCTCTAGCCTGCCACCTCGGGACCCCGTAACAGGTAGGTTCATCAGCAGTCTAAGAGGACCTAACATCGTGCAGCGTTGCACCTTAGACCCCACAATCAACACTCCAGACATTCCTGGGGCCTTGCCCAGGGAGTCCACCATCGCCTCTGCAGAGGCATCCTCTTCGTGCTTCACACTAGATGACAATGGTCCTATACAGCCGCTTCCAACCTTCGAACGCTTCACCAACACTGTGCGCAAAGTGTCCTCAACCTCGGTCTCAGCACTTCTCTCAGGCATCACGTTGGTCTTCAGCTCACCTCCCAACATTCCCACAGTCCTCCGAACCCCTCCACTGGCTCCACCTCAGCACCCCAACACACCAATCCGCCACATACCCCTGCCTGAATACAACTTCGGCGAACCACTCCCACCACCAGACTTCAATTCCCATGACCAAGTTGACTTACCAGAACCCTCTGAGCATGTAGCAACACAAAACTACATCATACTGGACCTGGAGATCGAAGGACCTTCTACCTTAGTCAGTTCCCCTCATCACCGCCAACTCAACCACAGCCCCACCAGATCTGCTCCCCTCAACCCCTTCAACACCGCACCTTGCATACCAGCACCAACACCTGCCAACCCACCACAAAACACGTACACCACCACGCAAAACACCACCATGGTGCAAGCCACTCAACACTTCGAACCTGACATGCTGCCTCCATATGCCACCAGCACGCCCTACTTCTCAGGGCAACTGGATCAATCGATTGATGAATTCCTGGGGGAATACGAACAACTTGCATGAAAGAACAGGCTCACCAACAGAGAGAAAGTAGAGATGGTGATTCGGTATGTGGTTGGATCACACCAGGACTTCTGGGA
This sequence comes from Russula dissimulans, assembly GCA_022376545.1. Lineage (NCBI taxonomy): Eukaryota > Fungi > Basidiomycota > Agaricomycetes > Russulales > Russulaceae > Russula > Russula dissimulans. The sequence continues at coordinate 29,679 of WTXJ01000164.1, read as the reverse complement.
GTCCATGAACAGGTATCGCTCCCAGAATTGGGACCTCCTTTGCCGTGAACTCTCTCAAGCTTACATCAAAACCACACCATGAGGATGGTACTCCAAACACAAGCTACAGGACTTTGTGAGCAACTCGGCAAAAAAGCATATGTATGAGGAGGAGGATGTCTTGAGCTACCACCAGAACTTTCTACTACTCAGTAAGCCTCTCTTCGATGACCAAAGTATCACCCTCCATCAGCACAACTCCCTATTGTTACGCCCTGCGGTGCGTAAAGGCCAGACATTGGTGGTTCGGTGTTTGGGTGCTTAAGCATGCTCTACGTTCGGGGGCTGGTCTCCCTACTCAGCGGTTCGGGCTTGGATAGCGGTCCAAGACTTGGTTCGAGAGCCTGACGCACACTGGTGCTGCTCTATCTGACAATGCAAGTAAATGCAGTGTGTCCATGGTCTAACTCGACTACTAGCGGGTGCGCCATCTAGTATCCCACACAGCTGGGGGTCGGTGTCACGGTCAGTTGTTCATCGTACCTGCGCAGAGGTAATAGGTCTTCAAGTAGTCTGAAGGGATCAGGTTCACACTAAGTCGCGACGCGGACTTAGGTACAGAGGAGAGGGTTCAACTGGGTATTATCCCTGAAGACTACTGCTTGTTGATACAGGTTCAACTAAGTCAGGCTTAAGGCCTAACTGTCTATCGTAGGGGTCTTTTATAGTATCGAGGCGTGGTCCGTGTGCAAAGTAAGAGAACTACAAGATGAGTCTGGGGAACACTGGGACGAGTCTGAGAAGTGAAACAAGGTGTCAAGTACATCAATTGTAAGTTTTAAGTGAAGGGGGCGATAGTTATGAAACGAGGTACTTGAGTATCAATCATGCTGCGCAATATATGAGTCAATCGGTATGAGTCACGAGTCTAGTCTGTCACAGGGTCATCAGTCACGTGAGAATGAGGGAAAGAAGAAGAAAAGAAAACAGGGTCCGTTCCAGCGGATCGTAACATCACGCCCTCCCTAGGGCAACTCATTCCCACATGAGTTCGTCGGGGTCACTTTCATAATCCTGTAGTGACGAGTGGGTGAGTGGGGACGTGTCTTCGTCCCATCGTTTGAGAAACTCGGAGGGCCATGCGCGGGCCAGGCGAGTAAGGCAGGCAGCAGCGGGGGTGGCGCATTGAAGGCCGTGATATTGGTGCCAGACTGGCACGTTGCATTGCTTCTCTTTGCAGTGGACATGCGGGGCAATGCAGGTGAGAGATTCGTGCTGCGTGCTGGCGCAGAAGTGACAATGCCCGTAATCGGGGCATTCGATGGGAGAGTGGTCTGGGGACGTTTGGAAACACTCGTAGCAGAAGATGGGCTTTTCAAGGTGCGGGTGTCTATATGGGGAGTAACGTTTGTTGGGAGGTGTCTGGGCTGGGCGGTGTCGAATGCGGTAGGCAGGTCCTTGGCCCGCACGGATAGAGAGAGGGTAGGCCTTGTATGGCTCCTCGTGTGAGGGGGGTTCTGCGAACATCTGTTCGATCAGTCATGTGGCGGCTCTGGTGTGAATGAGGGAGCGGGTGGTGTTCATCAACGTGTCGTCGTTGTGTTGCTGTTGCTCGATTAGGTCTTTTATGCGGGCGGCCAGCGTACCCTGACGGTTTTTTTGTGCGCGGTAGCGGACGACTTCCGCGATGAGTCCGGGATCCGCCATGTGGTGGACGTAGCGGTCGACAATCTCGGCCATCGTGGATTCCGGGTTAAAGGCGGACAGGTGGTCGTCCCGGATGTCTTTGTTGTCGGTGAGGTTGGGGCGGGTGTCAGCGCGTCGTGCTCGCAATGGTTGTCGGTAGGTCGGGTGTCCTTTGCCGAAGGTCCCTTCCAAGGTGGTGTCTTCCCGTCGAAGACGTACCGGATATATCCTGCTCTGACATCACCTAACTCTCCGGGCGCTGGGATCCACATGACGTAGTGTTCCGGGTTTGCCACTTCATATCGCATCCACCCGACGCCTGGGTGATCTGGGTCGTTTTCTTTTTCGGAGTCGCCCAACTCTGTGTCCACCCCTTCGGCCTCCTCGTGTGCCGCTACTTGGGTGTCTCGCCCCTTACCTTTGTCTTCGGGGGCGGCTGCTGGTGTCTGACCTTCGTCCTCATTGTCGGTCGAGACGTTTTCTACCCCTTCTGTAGGAATGGGTGAGTTCGGGATGGTATCCCCCTGAGGCAAGGGAGCGGGCGCAACTTCATTTAGTGCTGCGCGAGCTATGTGGACGTACTGTTCGAGGAGGTTGTTGTACTTCCTTGCTACTTCGTATGATGACATGACATCTAAAATGGTGGCTGGCGGGGTTGGTAGTGCTGCGAGTTTGCCGGCGATGAATGCTGCTTTGCTGTATCCGGCTCTCTGGAAGTCTGTTGGAAACTCCCCATGTTGGGTGTGGTACTCGCCAAGTCTCCGGCTGTCTTCCCAGAGTTTTTGCAGTCTCTCCGGCTCATTTCTATGGCTAGCTGCACGCCAAGAGAGAGGGTGACGATCAAGATGGTCAGCGCCAGGACGTAGAGGAGGACCTGAAGGTCCCTGTCGCGGGGGCACAGGGAGCGGTTCTGGTGAGGGGGTCGGTGGTGCTCCACTTGTCATGGCAGCTGAAACCTCAGTTGTGGCGGAAGCGACTGTCCCTCCAACTGGAACGAGCGCCAAGTGTCCGCCATGTTGGGTCTGGAAGACGACGGTGGTTGCGGGAAGGAGGTCGACTGGCGTGGCGGGGCGCGGCGAGGGTAGGCTGGTGGCGGTTGTTTGGGTGGCATCCTGTTCTTGGGACATGGGTCGATAATGATGTTTGGGTGGTGGTTCGTTGGGGTAGGAGATGGTAGCGGAGCGGATGGTTGCCACTTGTCCTTTCCTCAGGGTTCTTATACTCCTTCGAGGCGGGCGCTCCATTTGTCGTGTTTCATATGCATCAATGAGCTCTGATGCATTCATGTCGGATCTGTCAATCCATTGATCGTGCGTGGGGGCATATCCCTTCCATCTTACGAGATACTGCAATTTTCTTCCTCGGCCGTGATGTCACTTTCCGAGGATCTGTTCTACTTCCCATTCTTCTTCGCCTTCTATTTCGTCCGGTGGTGGTTCGATAAAATTGCGTCCATGTTCTTCGGTCTCTGTGAAGGGTGTGAGAAGCGATGCGTGAAACACGTCGTGAATCTGCCATGTTTCAGGGAGGCAGAGTTTGTACGCCACCGGGGATATCTTGGTGACTACCTTGAAAGGTCCGTATCGCCTTGGGGAAAGTTTGGGGGAGTCATAAGGTCTTTTGATGTTCGTTCCTTCTAGCCAGACCTTTTCTCCTTCTTCATATCCCTCAAACTTGCTTTGATCAGCCCTTCTTGCGCTTTACTCATGGCCTCTTGGGCCTGTTTGCGGGCTGAGCAAACGTGGTCAATTCGTTTGTCGAGTGTCGGTATGTCTGTTTCTCTAATCGGTTGGTGTGCGGTCGGGGTGTATCCTAATATCAAGTCGTAGGGGGTTTTCTTCGTAGTTGTGTGCAGCCACGAGTTCTTTGTGTACTGCGCGATCGGTAACCATCTTGCCCACTCGCCTTGGTTGTTTCCACAGAAGGCTCGTAGATATTGTTCTAGGCTCTGATTGGTGCGTTCACTTTGCCCGTCCGTTTGTGGGTGGTATGCTGATGAAATGTTTTGTTTGATCCTGAGCGTTTTGCATAGTTCCGTGGTAAAGTTGGCGGCGAATCTGGGGTCTCTGTTGGAGATGATTTTGTGGGGGATGCCGTAATACGGGAACACCTGTCTTGCGTACAGTTCTGCTACTCTGGGGGCATCGATGGACTTGTTGCAGGGTAAGAATATGGCTGCTTTAGAACAGTTGTGGTCTGTAATTGTCAGTATTGAGTCGTATCCATCAGAGATCGGTAGTTTGACGATGAAGTCGACTGCAACTGTTTGAAACGGGAGAGCATTTGGTTCGGCGGTGATTGGGAAGAGGGCGGGTTTGCTTGGATGGGTGTTTACCTTAGTCATTTGACACGTTGCGCACCCTTTGACGTAGTTCGTGGCAAATTCTTTCATGCCCGGCCGCCAGTAATATTTGGCCGTCATGAGCAGTGTCTTGGTGATTCCGGGGTGTCCTGCTGTTGAGGTGTCGTGAAAAAGGGAAATTACCCCCCTTTTAATGCCGTTGTTTCCCACAACAATGAGTGCGCCGTTCTTGGTCCATAGTCGTCCGTTCTTTGTGAGTGAGTGGCTGAGCTGCCACCGTTTAATGGTAGCTCGCTGTGTTTCCTGATCCTGCATGATCTTGTCGTCTAGGTACTTGGCGGATAGTTCTGTTCCGTCAAGTAGTGTCGCAGCTCTTGCTTTGAGAATGGGGATGCCGTGGTCCACCAATTCCATTTTGTTTGACTCGTAGCCGGAGTCGTTGTCTTCGACGGTATCCTTTTGTCTAGTTGTGTCGTAGTTTCGTGTTGGGGCGTCTGGGGGTACGAACAGGTGTTCCGGTAGCGCGATGAGCAGTGGGTAGTCGTCTGTTTCTGGTGCGAGGTTGGGTCGCCTTGACAGGGCGTCGGCGCAGTTGGTGGCTCCAGGTTTATATACCAACTGGATGTTGAAATCTGCAAGTTCAGTGACATACCCATTGACTCGTGGGCCTAGTTTGTGTGGTTCTCTGTAGTACTGCAGGTTGGCATGGTCGGTGATAACTAGTACTGGTGTTGTTGTGTTTCTCAATAGGTGTTGCCAGGTTCGTAGACCTCTTATGACTGTGAGTAGTTCTTGGTCGTAAATTGGGTAGTTCTGTTCCGTTTTTGTGAATGTCTGGGAGTGGAATCCGATAGGTCTTAATAAGGGGTCTCCTCACTTGTTTGTCTGTTCTTTGTCGGCCTGGTACAAGATGGCTCCGGTTGCGAACTGGGATGCGTCCACGTATAGGATAAACTGCTGATCTGGATCTGGTAGTATTAGAACTGGTTCGGACGTGACCAGTCCAATTAGTTTCTTTACTGCCGTTTCACAGGCAGTGTCCCACGTGAATTCCTTTCCTTTTTGCAACAGATCCGTGAGTGGTTTGGCGATTCGTGCGAAGTTGGGGATCCATGGTCTGTGATATCCGAGGAGTCCGAGGGTACTTCTTACTTCTTTGACGGTTTTGAGGGTGGTCGGCCATTCCTTAATGCTGGCGATTTTTGCTGGGTCGATCATTAGTTCTCCGCCTTCTACCCTGATTCCTAGGTAGTCGATGGTTGTTTGGAAGAACTTGCATTTTGCCAGTTTCAGGAACAGATTGTGTCTTTCCAGTAATTCGAAGAAGTTGTGACAGATTTTGACGTGGAGTTCCCATTCTCCTATTCCGGTCATGGCAATGCAGTCGTCCATGTAATGCTGAAACTTCCCAGGGTATTTTGCGTAGAGGGGTCGTAATACGTCGTTCCCCATGCGGGTGAACGTGCCAGGTGCGTTGCATAATCCGAAGGGCATTACCACCCATTCGAACAGTCCTTTGTTAGTCTTGAATCCGGTTTTGTACTCATCTCCTTCGGCGATCCGAATATTATTATATCCGGCTCTGATGTCGAACTTACTGAACAGTGTCTTGCCTCTCAGTTCTTCCAAGATTGACTGTATGTGGGGGAGTGGTGTGACGTCCATAACGGTGTATTCGTTTAGCTTTCAGTAGTCATGTACGATTCGGAGCGTTCCGTCCTTCCTTTTGACTGTGAAGGTCGGGGAGCTGTAGGGAGATGCCGATGCCGTGATGTAGCCTTTGTCCAGGTTGTCCGTGATGTATTCGTCGAGTACCTTCTGTTCGTCTTTTGACAGTGGGTAGACTTTGCTGTTAATTACGTCGGGCACATACGGTTTCAGTTCGATCTTGTGATCCCATTTGTGGCGTGGTGGTAATTGACAGGCTTCTTGTTCCGAGAATACTTTCCAATGTCGCTTGAAAACCACGGGGACTGTTTGTTCCGTATTGACCTTCCCAGCGTCATAAGCTTTTTCTGCCATTTGCTGGGCGATGGTCGCCTTGTTGACTTCGACTGGTTCCGTTTTGACCGTTTTGATGGCGACGTACAATTCGTCACCTTCTTCAAGTTGGCTGGCCGCTACTTTCGTAGCTTTGGCCAAATGTTCCCTTCTGGTTAGGTTACCTTTGAGTAAGGTTTCCATTCGTGTCTCTGGACCTTTTACAATCCCCGTTGTCCAGTCAATTTTGGGGTTGAATGTTCGTAACCAGGGGTATCCGAAAATGAATCGGTCCTTCCCTAAGTTAGTGACGAAGAATCTTTCTCGTCTGGTTTGCTGTCCTCTGGTTACCAGGAGGTCGCAATAATGCGTGATGTCTCCTGCCTGGTTCAATGTCCCGTCTATATTAATGATGGGATGTACTTGTTCTAACTTCTTGGTTCCGAGGTCTAACCTGGCCACGGTTTTGTAATCCACAAAGTTTTCTGTTGTGCCGCTGTTGACGAGCGCTGTTTCTTCTGCCTTTCCTCGATACGTGTACAGTAAAAATGGCAACTTGATTGAGTTGTGCTTGTTTATGTACATTGTTCGTATCTTTAGAGCCCTAACTATGGCAGCTAGTTTTGGGCCTGGTAAAAATCCTGCAGCGCACTGATCGCGTGGATTTTTACCGCTTCGGGTTCGTTTGGTAGCATTTTGAGGACGCCCTCCAGTCCTCCGATCTGTTTCAGGGCTTCGTCGTTACTGATGGTTGCCTTTGGCTTGGCTTCTGCGGTGCGGGCACGACTCGGCTGCCCTTGGTACGGTTTCTTTGGTTTCTGGGGGCAATCGCGACTGATGTGCCCCTGTGCTTTGCAAATGAAGCATGCGCCCTTCTGGTAGAGGTCTTGCCTTTCTGGGCTCCATTGCCCTGGTCCAAACCTTCTGCCGGTGTTTCCTGCGTCCACATCCATAGGGACGACTTGACTGGTTATCTGCGGGGCCCTTCCTTGGTTAGGTTTCGGCCCGTATGCTGGTCGCTGTGTTGGCTGGTAATTTCGTAGCCCCAGATATTGGGCTAGTTGCTGCGCGGGGAATGGTTTCTTCACGGTGACGTTCCTGAGTTCTTTGTACACCGTTTGTCGTTCTCTGGCTTTCTTCTTCCACACGTTCATGGTGGTTGGAGCTGGTACGTTGTGCGTGATGATTTCTTGGAGGAGCTTCGGTGGGAGTCCTTCCCTAAACTTGACGATCGCTCTGAGGTCGTCTTCTCTGTAGCCGGACTCTTCTCGGAGTCGGTTGAAAGTGGCGATGTAGGAGTCGATGTCTCCTCCAATCATCTTTAGTTCCTGGAACTTCTGTAGGGCGTTCAACTTGGCATCTGAGTCGATATATGCCGCTCTGAAGTCGTGTTTGAATGAGTCCCATAGCATGTCGCTACTCTGGGGTACTCCATGGACCTTGACTTGGTCCCTGAGCCAGCGCCTTTTGGCGTTTGCCCATGCATCTACATTAGGTCCGACGATGTAGGACAGGCACAAGGCCGTCTTTAAGTATGGGACCTGGAAGGTTCTGCTTTCTCCGTTGAGGAGCTCGTATCCCAGGAATTTGTCCAGGAATAGGTCAGATTTGGCTCTATTGCCATCAAAGATCAGGGGTGGGAGGCCAATGAGTCCTCCCTTGCTTTGCCCGTTACTTTGGGCTGACTGTGCTGGTGCAACCATTGTAGCTGCGATCGTGTCCATTGGCACCGGTCCCACTGAGGGGGCTGCCAATATTTGTGCTGGTTCTGGTGCAGTGATAACGTGCTGCCCCGTCTGGTGGTTGGGATCCGCTACATCCCACCATCCTAGTCCTAGGTCGTTTGTAATGTTGACCATGTTGGCTCCTCTGGTATGCCAAGTACTGTCGTTTTCGTCTTCTAGTAGGATAAACCACGCGTGTCTGGTGTGGATCCTCTGTTGTTCGTCAGTGTGTGTATAGTTGTAAAGTTCAACAGGGTACCACTTGCTTTCATGCTTGACCCAGTATCCAAGTTGAGTGACGTCTCTGATCCAGAGAGCTTCCCCTTGTATGCTGTGGGGTAGGTCGTCTTGTTTTCTCTTGGGTGCGGGTACATAGGTGTTGAGGTTCGGTGCTAGAGAAAGCGGTAGAGCTGCCAGCGTGTTGGATGTGAAAGCCTGACTTATGTTACGCCCTGTGGTGCGTAAAGGCCAGATGTTGGCGGTTCAGTGTTCGGGTGCTTAAGCATGCTCTACGTTCGGGGGCTGGTCTCCCTACTCAGTGGTTCGGGCTTGGATAGTGGTCCAAGACTTGGTTCGAGAGCCTGACGCACACTGGTGCTGCTCTATCTGACAATGCAAGTAAATGCAGTGTGTCCACGGTCTAACTCGACTACTAGTGGGTGCGCCGTCTAGTATCCCACACAGCTGGGGGTCGGTGTCATGGTCAGTTGTTCGTCATACCTGCGCAGAGGTAATAGGTCTTCAAGTAGTCTGAAGGGATCAGGTTCACGCTAAGTCGTGACGTGGACTTAGGTACAGAGGAGGAGGGTTCAACTGGGTATTATCCCTGAAGACTACTGCTTGTTGATACAGGTTCAACTAAGTCAGGCTTAAGGCCTAACTGTCTATCGTAGGGGTCTTTTATAGTATCGAGGCGTGGTCCGTGCGCAAAGTAAGAGAACTACAAGACAAGTCTGGGGAACACTGGGACGAGTCTGAGAAGTGAAACGAGGTGTCAAGTACATCAATCGTAAGTTTTAAGCGAAGGGGGCGATAGTTATGAAATGAGGTACTTGAGTATCAATCGTGCTGCGCAATATATGAGTCAATCGGTATGAGTCACGAGTCTAGTCTGTCACAGGGTCATCAGTCACGTGAGAATGAGGGAAAGAAGAAGAAAAGAAAACGGGGTTCGTTCCAGCAGATTGTAACACCTATTCTGGAATGGCTTCCACCTGGACGATCGTGATATCATGTTCTCATGCCTTATCGCTAAGCAACCAGACCTGCCTCAAGAACAAGCCTTCGACCTCAATGACGTCCTCAAGATTGCACTCGCAGTTTTCACAGGTGATGAAATACTCATGGTTGGAGAACAGTGGGAGACACCCCCACACAGTGGACTGGACCGACCCCTGCGCAGCTATGAGCGGGTCCTCAGATATGGCGAACACGACCCATAGGAGTATGAGCACAATTGGTGTGCTCCTCCACAATGCAACTCACGGGAGTATGAGTGCAATCGGCGTGCTCCTCCACAACATGACCCATGGGAGTACGAGTGCTATCGGCACACCCCTCCACCGCTCGACCCATGAAGGGACATCTATGACTCCCGCAACCATCCCAGCGAGGAGTCACACCACCAAGCTCCACAAGCAGAAACCTGAACTGTCTGATTCTGAGATCAGACCTTTGAGGATGAGGATAGAGAGCTGGACAAATTAGTAAGTTGCATGCAGGCCTTGTCAACACGAGATCGCACATATGCCACCCTGCATGCCCACTGTGTTCACCGATTCCCCAACATTGCGAAAACCTGGCCAGCACCTGAGTTCGCCACACCAGCACCCTCCTCAACGGCCGCCTACTCCCTTCAAACGCCCACTGCCACACCTACGAGGCAACCATGGGACACTTGACCATCCAACACAGCATCACCACCACAGCCCTCTGCCAGTGGCCTGTCCTCATTTCTTCGTCCATCGCGTATGGAAGGATGCACCTTTTGCACAAAGGCCGTCCATCGCCTCCACCAGTGTGAAGTCACCATGGAGTACCTCAAAGCCAACCTCGCGATATGGGAGAACAACTGCATTTATCTCCCTGACAGTCAACCTATCCCCAATGACGGCACCAATCGTGGACTCAAGCATGGCATTGATGCCTGGCACACTGCACACTCCCAGCACACACCTCCTGCTCTATCGCTGACTTCGCTAGCTCATGGCCCTCCACCGCACCTTGATGTGCGGATTGCCACCACCAGTCGTATCGAAGAGGTAACAGAGACTCACATCCTCCAGGTCTCGGAAGTGGCTCCCCTCAACCCGGACGATGATTTGGATGACAACCCTGTCAACATTTTCGAAGTTCTCATGACCACCAGAAAACAATGCAAGGCCAAGGCAGCTCAAATCCCAGAACTTGTATGGTGTGATGTGGCATCAGCATCAGCACCAGCACTGGCATCGGTACTGGCATCAACACCAACATCGGCACTGACACCAATGTCAATCAGAACTGGCACCACGATCCCATACACAGCACCACAGTACCGCTATCAATCTAATGCGGAGGATCAGCACCTCATCTCAGAGCTGCGGGAGTGGCTGATGACAGGCAAGTTATCCCATACCACCCCTGCTCACATACTTGCTGCCAGCCCCACAATCCACAAGGACCTCGTAGAAAAGCTCAAGGTGTGCTGCATTGAAACTGATTCCTGTGAAGAAGGGCGCCACAGCGAGTCAAGTCAAAACCACTCCTCACATGCAAACACCTCAGTACTATGCCTCTTGGCATGGCATGAACCCGAATATTCTCTCCCCCTGCAGGAGATTGAGGTAGAGTTTGGGGATGACACTACCGAGGCCAGCATCCTTGATTCCGGCTCGCAAATCATTGTCATCTGACATGACCTTGCGCAGCAGATCGGTGCAGACATCAATACAGACTGCCAGTTTCATATGAATTGTCACAGACAGTGACCTCCGGAACCACAGGAATCAAAGGGAACAGACAGGACAATGTCCAGAGACCTCCCTGCAATGAAATGGGATGACCCAGCAAAGGGGGACAACCCCAATGCTCCCACAACACCCCCCAGACCCCCAAAGCGCCAGCAAGGCCATACACAAATAGATCCAAAGAGAACCCCTTGGGAAATCCCCAAGTGTTATGGACTTACCTCGACCTACAGGACAAGTCTCACCACCTGGCCTCGGAGTTCATCTCCCCTCCTTTCGATCCACGCCCATTCCTATCCCCAAACACGCCTGTATGCACTGGGCCTTCTGCAAGAAGTCTGGATGCAAGTGGCATGCCTAGACCCCTTATTGTTCTGAAGTGTGGTACCTTTGTTCTGACGTTCTGTGAGACTTACTATGGTCTGATACGGATATGTTTACTGATCCAATGACTGATTGTTCCCATGTTATTGTTCCAAAAGTCCAAAAACGCACTCTATGATATCATAGCTTACAGATGGCTTACTGATACTTAGGAAGAGCTGACAGGCCTGAGAAAGACTGCTTATTGATCTCGCTTGCTACTTACGAATCCCTAAGTAGTAGACTTGTATTAAAACCCTGCAGCAGTTGTAGAGTCGAGCCAAGCTCGACTTAATCAAACACTGGTCTTGCTGACTATCATCTCACCCATTGGAGTGATCCCTCTCATCGTCTAACCAACTCTCGCTCCCCTTGGATAATCTCCAAGGACCACCGAAGCTTAGTGATTGAGCTATATCAATCAGCACTCCAGAACAGGTGAGACGCTACTGCGAACTCTATCAAGAGTCGAGCGTCAGCGATTCTTGACATAAGTCGAGCTTTAAATAGCCAGTCAAGACAAAGGCTCTGAAAGAAAAACTCCAGGGGAAACAGAAGGAGGAGCTACGAGAATCAATAATCGTAAGCTTCCCAGAGGACCCCAAAGAAGCAGCAGACTTCCAGAACAGGAGATCAGACAACTTACCTCTAGCACTTAGAGGAGTTGCCCTTTGGTCGATAAGACAGGACTTCGCCCAATCATCCTACACCATCCTAGGGATAGGAGGAACTTGGGTGCCAGTGGAATACATCAACAACCAGTGGTATTACACTTACTGGAGTCCAGAGGAGAGAACATTTTGGACGACCAAGAAGGATCTTGTCGAGAGCCCGAATAAACATGGATTGGGGACAGCAGCTGAACCCTACCGAACTGAAGAAACCAGAAAACAGGACACTTCTTCAGACGAAGACACGAAAACTGACGAACAGTCAGAGTCTTCAAGAGAGAAAACTCCAATATTACAAAGATACGGAGTAGATCGAAGCGAATACAGTCTTCACGTCGAAAGACAGCTGTTGCCAGAAGTGGAAACCATCACTAGGCAACTGAAAACAGTCGAAATCAGTCCACAACGAAGGTTGAACGAAGCTATCAATCAGCTTATAATGGCCACAATGACTTCCACTGAAGAAAGAGTTACAGACATCACCTTCCAAAGCCTACAAGAAGGACCCTCTATCCAAACTACCTTCACCCCTATCCCAGTACCAAGCCCAGCACATGGGGGAGGAGGTGGTGAAGGAGGAGGAGGAAACCCTCCAGGAGGAGGAGGAGGTCCCCCAGGAGGAGGAGGTGGCCCCCCAGCCCTTCAACCAATGGCTGCCGCGATGCAACAAGCAGCCCAAGGAGGAGGAGGACTGGACGGACACCCACCAGACATCTTCGATGGGAACAGGAAAAACGCAGAGTCATTTATGTATGACTTCACGGTCTGGGCCTGGATCAATTCGCACAAAAGAGTAATGGCTCGACCTCTGAGCCGAGTAGCCCTAGCCATCACCTACATCAGAGGAGATAGGGTCCGAGAATGGACCAAAGCTCAAATCCGCGCCGCCAACAACAGAGTAACGGACGGAATGAATGCAGACAACGAACAACACTGGATAAGGTTCAAAAATGACTTTATCAACACCTGGAAGGACGACAGCCTACTTGAAGATGCTCAGTTCAAATTATCAGCGTTGAGCATGAAGAAGGATATGCCCTTACACGAATACATTTCCACCTTCAATGCGCTCATCACCGAACTAGGGTGGGACAGAAACCACCAAGGGACAGTTTGGGCATTCAGGATGGGACTGAAATCCTGGTTGGCCACCGCGATCTTGAGGAAGGATAACTGTCCAGTGGACAACGACCTCGAAGGGTGGCAAGAGGCTGCTAGAAAGGAAGTTGTCAAAGCTAAGAGAATCAAGCAAGAAGCTGGAGGCTTTGGAAGAGGGGGGCTCACCGTTCGAGAAAACATGTTCCAACAGTTCTTCAAGGACCACCCCGTCCCAAAGAAGGCTCCCAGGGACCCAGATGCCATGGATGTAGATGTCATCAACACTAGACCTAAAAGCCGGCCCCCAGGGAGGTTCCAACAACTCATGCCTGAAGAGCGGAAGAGACTCATGAGCAAAGGGCGATGCTTCCGATGCAAGAAGCAGGGGCATATGTCTAGGAATTGCCCAGACAAAAAGACGACACCCGGAAAGAAACCCACAGCCAAAGTCATTGTCACCGCTACTACAGTGGACTCAACAGTCCAATGGTGAATACGAGGATCAACACGAAGGTTACGATGAGGAAGGCAAGCATACACCCGTACGTCTTCCGGGAGTGGAGCGATAAGTCGAACCAAGGGCGACGAAGTACGCCCGACTTCGACTTGTAGCGAGAATGACCTAGTATTGAGACAGAAGACTCAAGTTAGAGTCTTAGTAACTAAGTACAGCGCTATAAATACTACGATGGGGAGGCTATTCCCATAAAGCCTTATACAGACGGTAACAACTATCAATCAGAGGCGCGGCGTAATCAGACAGCTAGCGATAGATCAGGGCATCAAGCCCTGCTAAGGTACAATCTCACTTGTACGGATCAAACATGGTAGGGGGCAGTACATACGATGGGGCATAGCCGGTTCATGAACTTACCGCGGTCCAACGGACGCCAACCCATCCGCTCTCGCGTGCCGGTGACAGTCATGGAGGCAGAAGAAGAAGAGTCCATCGTAGATGACGACAAAGATGAAGTGATGTCCCAAGCATCCACAAAGGTCGGATCAATCAAAGGGAAAGGAGGGTTAATGGCGCACATCAATGCCTTGACCATCGAAGAAAAAGAAGAACTGTTCGACAAACTGATTAGCGAGGGTTTTTGAGAAGTTCCAAGCCAACGGCCTGGCTTAGGAATACTAGCATGAGCAGAGAAGAACAAGAAATGTACATTAAACGACTCACTTCTATGAACGTACCATTTTCCTTTCAAACTGCTCATGTGAAGGCCGAAGAAACAGCCCTGTTGGACAGCGGGGCTACGGAAAACTTCATCGATGAAACTACCTGGAAAAGAATGAAGGTCGGAAAGAGACCTTTAATCAAACCAATCAAGGTCTACAATGTCGATGGAACAGAGAACAAACAAGGAGAAATGACCCATTATTGCCGCCTAAGAATCTCCTACAATGACCAAGAAGACCTTCAAGAGTTTTATATCACGAACTTAGGGAAGGATCGCTTGATATTAGGATACCCATTCCTCCGAACCTTCAACCCAAAAGTAGACTGGAGAAAAGGAGAGCTACTTGAAGGCACGGTCAAGATTCAAAGCAGCATGTATAAACACCTAGACCGCATGGTCACCAGGTGGCAGATCAAGGCCATCAAAAGTCTGGGCAAACCTAGGGACGGCGAAGCCATCTACGTCAGGAGACAAACCATATCTCAGGAAATGGCCGAACAATACCATCAGAAGAGCACCATACAACTACATGAGGTGCCAGAAGAGTACCAAAAGCACAAGGAAGTTTTCTCCGAGGAATCGGCCAGGAGATTCCCCCCCGACCGAAATCCAAATGCCACAGTAGAACTAGTACCGGGAGCTCAAGAGCAGCTGGACTGCAAGATCTACCCTCTGACTAAACCTGAAACGGAAACATTGAAGAAGTTTCTCGCAGAAGAACTGGAAAAGGGATTCATCGAGGAATCGGCCTCGCCTTACACCTCCCCTGTATTCTTCATAAACAAGAAGAACAGTGCCGATAAGCGACTCATCATCGACTATCGAAAACTCAATCAATGGACAAAAAGGGACAATGGCCCCTTACCTCGAATTGATCGCCTATTGCAACAAATGGAAGGGAAGGAAATCTTTTCAAAGTTCGACATCAGATGGGGGTACAACAACATCCCTATCGAAGAAGGGGATCGACAGAAAGCAGCCTTCAAAACGCCACTGGGAACGTACCAACCTAAAGTGCTATATTTCGGAATGAAAAACGCTCCAGCTCTATGGACGCGACTAATGTGGCGCGATTTCCGGCCATGGAGGGACAAGTGGTTCGATCATATGGACACTTCAGCAGGCAGCTATATGGACGACTTCTTCATCGCCAGCAAGAAGACGCCCAAAGGGAGGGAAGGACATAAGCAATGTACGCACGAATTGCTCGAACTGATGGCCAAACATCGTTATCACTTACGACCGGCAAAATGTCAATGGGAACAAACACAAATGGAATTCCTGGGAATCCTAGTTGAAGCCGGGAAGATGAGGGTGGACCCAGCCAAACGAGACGGAATCAGTAAATGGCCTCGAGTGCTCCAGAGCAAAGTGGACGTCCAACGAACCATGGGAGTCTTACAGTATCAAAGAAGGTTCATACCGAACTTCGCTCACATGGCCAGGCCCATTTTTGCTACCATCAAAAAGGGACAGAAGTTCGAGTGGACCAAAGAAGCGGAAATCGCCTTAGACAGTCTTATCAAGAAGATCGAAGCTGATCCTCAAATAAGTCACCCAAACCCTGATAAGCCCTTCGAAGTAGAGATCGATACCTCAGATTACGCTACAGGGGCGGTACTCATCCAAAGGGACGAAGCAGGAAAGCAAACGGAGGTAGGGTATCACTCCGAAGCCCTCAACCAAGCAGAAAGGAATTACGATGTTTACGATCGAGAATTCCTGGCCCTCATCAGGGCATTTAAATTCTGGAGATACCTTCTGGAAGGCTCCCCACACCGAGTCAAGGTTTACACCGATCATGCCAACCTAACCAAACATAGGGAGGCACAAAAACTCTCCGGCAAGGTGGCCAGATACATAACCTTTCTAGCAAGGTTTGATTTCGACATCTGCCACCTGCCTGGGAAGAAGAACGCCGTGGCAGATGCCTTGTCACAAAGATCAGACCACATGCCATCAGAAGGGGAGGAAGTCAAGGCAATACCGCTCCCAGACCATCTGTTCATCAAACTCATCAGACCAATGGCGGTCGAAGAGGAGATCCGGAGACAACAGAAACGAGAAGAGAATGCTGCAATCCTTGAAGCGTGGAAGACGAAGTACGACATCCAAAAGAGGAGAGGGTACTATTGGCACCAGCAGGCCATAGTAGTACCCAGGCCAGAGCAAATCCAGAAAAGCTTGCTGGAGATCTACCATGATGGGCCTACAGCTGGACACCCTGGGCGAGCCAAAACACAACAAGATCTCCAGCGATATTACTGGTGGCCGGAAATGGGCAAATTCATCGAAGGATACATAAAGGATGCGCAACGTGCCAGTCGAACAAAGTTATACACCACAGGAACGCCCCTGGATTATACCCAATCAATCCAGAACCGGAAGTGCACCCCTTCCAGACAATAGCCATGGATTTCATCGTCAAACTTCCCACTTCGAATGGGTATGACGCAATCCTGACCATCACCGATCACGACTGCACAAAGGGTGTCATCCTAATACCATGTCGAGAAACAATGAACGCAGAAGAACTGGCGAAGGAATACAAGAATCGAGTATTCCCTTTTGTAGGGCTACCCAGCAAAATCATCTCAGACCGGGACACAAGATTCACTAGTAATTTCGCCAAGGAAGTTTGTTCCCAACTGGAGATAGAGCAGAACATCAGCAGCACCTACCATCCCCAAACAGACGGACAGTCAGAAAGAACAAATCAGAATGTCAAAGACATTCTACGGATCTTCTGCAATTACCAACAAACAAACTGGGCAGACCACCTCCCAGTCGTGCAATACATGTTGAATGCACGAGTATCAGCCACTACAGGAAGAACCCCTTACGATTTGTGGATGGGGTATGTACCAAGGGCGCATCAGCCGGAGCGCCCAAGTGAAATGCCCAGAATAGAATGGTACAACACGAGGATAAAAGAAGCAAGACGAGAGGCGCAAGAAGCAATGAAGAGGGCGCAATCGCTGTGGAAGAAGGACACAAAGTTCAAGGAATATCAGAAGGACGAGAAGGTGTGGCTCGAGGCAAAAAACATCCATACAACTCATCCGACTACCAAACTAAGACCCAAACGATATGGCCCTTCGAAGTCACAGAAGTCATAAGCCCTGTGGCTTATCGATTGAACCTTCCGGAACAGTGGAAGATTCATAACGTGTTTCATGCAAGTCTGCTAACACCATACAAGGAGATGGAGGAACATGGGCCTAACTATGAAAGGCAACTACCAGACCTAGTCGAAGGACAAGAAGAATGGGAGGTGAAAAGGTGTTAGACTCTCGAAGGTATGGGAGGACGAAGAAACTGCAGTATCTCTTAAAGTGGAAAGGATATCCGAAGCAGAAAATACCTGGCAAGACAAAAAGGACATTTTCGCACAACAATTGATTGAAAGATATCACAAGGAACATCCCACGGCTATAAGAACTGCAAAGGTACAAAAGGGAGGGTCAATGGACGACGAAGAGGCCCATCATTCCATCACAGTCCTCACCCAAGCCTTCTCTCGACTCACATTAGCCCACATGTCTACGATCCCCTCGCCCACTCCTTCACATATCTCCGTAATATCCACTCGTCCAGCACACCCGAAATCCTTCGAGTCCCCCCTCGAAGGGAAGATGCGACCACAGGAAGGGAAGGAAGCATCCCTAGCGTCGAAGAACTCCAAGTACCGCCAGGGCTTGGAGTCACTCAAGTACGCGAAGGATTATCGGCACATTGGGAAGGTAGCAGTGCCAGAGGTGAAGCTTTGGGGTTCCAAGAACCTGTCCAGCCTGCCTCCGAATCCCCTGATGAAGGGGCAAGAGGAGCTGGCGCAACCCTCACAGAGGGGCAGACTGGTCTCCCACCTCGGACACCTGCCAGTACCAGCCGATCCCTGGAGGAAGAAATCACCCCTACCCCAGCTTCGCCACACACCACCACTAGCCAGCAGGCTACACCCGAACTGGTGGGCCATGAGGAGACCAGAAGGAAGACGACCACCCAGGAGAAGGGTGGGTCAGGTGGAATCCGAGTCGCAGTTTCACCAAGACAGAAGTCTTACAGGAAGACAGTACAAATGGAAGGGAGCTAAGTACCAAAAATTCCTCATCCAGAACGGGGATCCTGAAGGTGTTTAGCACCATGGGAAAAGGGCAGCCAGAGTACGGAGAAAGCCTTCACCCCGCTCCCAGTCGAAGAATCTTTCCTTGGGAGTGCAAAGAAGAAGACTTGGAGAAGTTCCAACCCGAGTACTACTTCCAAGACCGGTCATTGATCAGAGGGGCAGAACTGCTCAATGACAATGGAGTCTTTGCAGAGGTGTATCGCCTCCAAGCCTCAGCAATCGAGAAAAAATATCTCGACCTGGAGCAAGAACGACTCAGCAAGGAAGCGCAGACACTCACTAACAAGTGGGTTGAACTCGACCGAAAGAGGCGGAATGTCGAATCGGAAATCCGGGAGGCTAAAAGGTACCTCACCGAAGCCCAAACCCTGGAGAGGATCAGAGAGGCCTACGACAACCGCGACCCAAAAGCGTTGATCTCCCCAGGAGAAGGAGGAGATTGGCTGATGAGTATGGGAATGGGACAAAGGTACCATTTGCCTCATACTCCAAAGATCCTCGAAAAATGCCATTATCATGGCCTTGGGGCGGGACACACCGAGGATCAATGCCATGACCCCCATAACAGATGTCGACCGGGAGGCTCTGCGCGATCTTGCCCCGACACATGGCAAGGTACCCCAATGTCCCTATACCAACCTCCAACTCAAGGCGGTGGAACGAGCAGAGCAAGAAAGTCGAGACCGCATCCAGAAAACCTTACAGCCCTTTCCTGCCACTCCCACCGATCCATCTGCCGATGGACCGGTGGAGACCATCCAAGGAGCCCATAGCCAGCTTTCTGGAAAGGGAGGTCAAGATGCCTCCGGCTCTCACTCGCCTACTAGATCCAAGGGACCGAAAAGGGGGAGAGGGCAGTCAACCCCGCGTCGCATGGTGGCATCCTCTACTGCACGCAAAGGGAAGGGACGAGGCACTCCAACTCTTACCCCCAATGAGAGCCCCGGAGTCGGCCCTCACATCCTATCTCAAGATAAATTCCCCATGACCGACGAATACCTGACCATGTGTCAGGAGGTCTGGAACTGTACTCGGAAGCATGCACAAGACGCCTACCCCCTCACGCGCATGGGGGTTGTCGTCGAACTCTTTCGCTCAAACAGCGAGAGAAAGAAAGGAAGGAGAGGGAAGACCGAGAGGAGGCAGAGGCGCAGAAGGACTACCACCTCGAAGGAGGAGAAGACCCTGACGATTACATTAACTGGGAGGCCCAGGATCGAGGTGACTGAGAGCTGTGGAAAGCTCGACCTTAAAGGGGAGATGATGTTATGGACTTACCTCGATCTACAGGACAAGTCTCACCACCTGGCCTCGGAGTTCATCTCCCCTCCTTTCGATCCACGCCCATTCCCATCCCCAAACACGCCTGTATGCACTGGGCCTTCTGCAAGAAGTCTGGATGCAAGTGGCACGCCTAGACCCTTATTGTTCTGAAGTGTGGTACCTTTGTTCTGACGTTCTGTGAGACTTACTATGGTCTGATACGGATATGCTTACTGATCCAATGACTGATTGTTCCCATGTTATTGTTCCAAAAGTCCAAAAACGCACTCTATGATATCATAGCTTACAGATGGCTTACTGATACTTAGGAAGAGCTGACAGGCCTGAGAAAGACTGCTTATTGATCGTGCTTGCTACTTACGAATCCCTAAGTAGTAGACTTGTATTTAAACCCTGCAGCAGTTGTAGAGTCGAGCCAAGCTCGACTTAATCAAACACTGGTCTTGCTGACTATCATCTCACCTATTGGAGTGATCCCTCTCATCGTCTAACCAACTCTCGCTCCCCTTGGATAATCTCCAAGGACCACCGAAGCTTAGTGATTGAGCTATATCAATCAGCACTCCAGAACAGGTGAGACGCTACTGCGAACTCTATCAAGAGTCGAGCGTCAGCATTCTTGACACTAACTAAACATCGAAAACAAAAGGACGACATCGATCACCATGATCCACGATGACTTCCACTGAAAAAACGCAGACTCACCAAGCCAAGAACTTCATCCACCTTCATATCAGTACAGTCGCGAGGAGGCGTGGAGGAAGGAAATCTCAGGAAGAGTCAGGAAGGTGCCCCCAGCCTTCAACCAATGCTGCGCGATGCAACAACAGCCCAAGGAGGAGGACTGGATGGACACCCACCAGACATCTTCGATGGAAACAGAAAAATGCAGAGTCATTCATGTATGACTTCACAGTTTGGGCCTGGATCAATTCGCACAAGAGAGTAATGGCTCGACCCCTAAGTCGAGTAGCCTGGCCATCACCTACATCAGAGGAGATAGGGTCCGAGAGTGGACCAAAGCCCAAATCCGCGCCGCCAACAACAGAGTAACGGCGGAATGAATGCAGACAACGAACAACACTGGATAAGGTTCAAAATGACTTTATCAACACCTGGAAGGACGACAGCCTGCTCGAAGATGCTCAGTTCAAATTGTCAGCATTGAGCATGAAGAAGGACATGCCCTTACACGAATACATTTCCACCTTCAATGCGCTCATTACCGAACTAGGGTGGGACAGGAACCACCAAGGGACAGTTCGGCATTCAGAATGGGGCTGAAATCCTGGCTCACCACCGCAATCTAAGGAAGGACAATTGTCCAGCCGACGACGATCTCGAAGGGTGGCAAGAGGCCACTAGGAAGAAGTTGTCAAAGCCAAAGAATCAAGCAAGAAGCTGGAGGCTTCGGAAGGGAGGACTCACCGTTCGAGAGAACATGTTCCAACAGTTCTTCAAGACCACCCCGTCCCAAAGAAGCTCCTAGGGACCCAGACGCCATGGATGTAGACGTCATCGACACTAAACCCAAGGGCCGACCCCCAGGGAAGTTCCAACAACTCACACCTGAGGAGCGAAAGAAACTCATGAGCGAAGGACGATGCTTCAGATGCAAGAAACAAGGGCATATGTCTAGGAATTGCCCAGACAGAAAGACGACACCTGGAAGAAACCCACAGCCAAGTTATGGAGGCGAAGAAGAGGAGTCTACTGTAGAAGACGACAAGGATGAAGTGACGTCCCAAGCATCCACAAAGGTCGGATCAATAAAGGGAAAGGAGGATTAATGGCGCACATCAATGCCTTAACCATCGAAGAAAAGAAGAGCTGTTCGACAAACTGATTAGCGAGGGTTTTTGAGAAGTTCCAAGCCGACGGCCTGGCTTAGGAATACTAGCATGAGCAGAGAAGAACAAGAAATGTACATTAAACGACTCACTTCCATGAATGTACCATTTTCCTTTCAAACTGCTCATGCGAAGGCCGAAGAAACAGCTCTGTTGGACAGCGGAGCTACAGAGAATTTCATCGATGAAACTACCTGGAAAGAATGAAGGTCGGAAAGCGACCTCTAGTCAAACCAATCAAAGTCTACAACGTCGATGGAACGGAGAACAAACAAGGAGAAATGACTCACTACTGCCGCTTAAGAATCTCCTACAATGACCAGAAGACCTTCAAGAGTTTTACATCACAAACTAGGGAAGGATCGCCTATACTGGGATACCCATTCCTCCGAACCTTCAACCCAAGGGTAGACTGGAGAAAAGGAAAGCTGCTTGAAGGCACGGTCAAGATTCAAAGCAGCATGTACAAACACCTAGACCGCATGGTCACCAGGTGGCAGATCAAAGCCATTAAAAGTCTAGGCAATCCCAAGGAAGACGAGGCCATCTACGTCAGAAGGCAAACCATATCTCAGGAAATGGCCAAACAATACCATCAGAAGGGCACCCACAAATACATGAGGTGCCAAAAGAATACGAAGGTACAAGGAAGTTTTCTCCGAAGAAGCAGCCAGGAGATTCCCCCCCAACCGAAATCCAAACGCCACAGTAGAACTGTTGCCAGGAGCTCCAGACAGTTAGACTGCAAAGTCTACCCCTTGACTAAACCAGAAACAGAAACGCTGAAGAAGTTCCTCACAGAAGACTAGAAAAAGGGTTCATCGAAGAATCGGCCTCGCCCTACACCTCCCCTGTATTCTTCATAAACAAGAAGAATAGCGCCGATAAACGCTCATCATCGATTATCGAAAACTCAATCAGTGGACAAAAAGGGATAATGGCCCCTTACCCCGGATTGACCGCCTTTTGCAACAAATGGAGGGGAAGGAAATCTTTTCAAAGTTCGATATCAGATGGGGGTACAATAACATTCCTATCGAGGAAGGAGATCGACCAAAGGCAGCCTTCAAAACGCCACTAGGAACGTACCAACCTAAAGTGCTGTATTTCGGAATGAAAAACGCCCCAGCTCAATGGATGCGACTGATGTGGCGAGATTTCCGGCCATGGAGGGACAAGTGGTTCGATCATATGGACACTTCAGCAGGCAGCTATATGGATGACTTCTTCATAGCCAGTAAGAAGACGCCCCAAGGGAAGGAAGGACACAAACAATGTACGCACGAATTGCTCGAACTGATGGCCAAACATCGTTACCATCTACGACTGGCAAAGTGTCAATGGGAACAAACACAGATGGAATTCCTGGGAATTCTAGTCGAAGCCGGGAAGATGAGGGTGGACCCAGCCAAACGGGACGGAATCAGTAAATGGCCTCGAGTACTCCAGAGCAAAGTGGACGTCCAGCGAACCATGGGGGTCTTACAGTACCAAAGAAGATTCATACCGAATTTCGCTCACATGGCCAGGCCCATTTTTGCCACCATCAAAAAGGGCAGAAGTTCGAGTGGACCAAGGAAGCGGAAACGCCTTGGATAGTCTTATTAAGAAGATCGAAGCCGATCCTCAAATAAGTCACCCAAACCCTGACAAACCCTTCGAAGTAGAATCGATGCCTCAGATTATGCTACAGGGGCAGTACTCATTCAGAAGGACGAAACAGGAAAGCGGATGGAGGTGGGATATCATTCCGAAGCCCTCAATCAAGCAGAAAGGAATTACGACGTCTATGATCGAGAATTCCTGGCCCTTATCAGGGCATTCAAATTCTGGAGATACCTTCTAGAAGGCTCCCCACATCGAGTCAAGGTTTATACTGATCATGCCAACCTAACCAAACATAGGGAGGCGCAGAAACTCTCCGGCAAGGTGGCCAGATATATAACCTTCCTGGCAAGGTTTGACTTCGACATCTGCCACCTGCCTGGGAAGAAGAACGCCGTGGCAGACGCCTTGTCACGAAGATCAGATCACATGCCATCAGAAGGAGAGGAAGTAAAGGCAATACCGCTCCCAGACCATTTGTTATCAAACTATCAGACCAATGGCAGTCGAAGAAGAAATCCGGAGACAGCAGAAACGAGAAGAGAACACTGCAATCCTTGAAGGATGGAAGACGAAGTATGACATCCAAAAGAGAAGGGGTACTATTGGCACCGGCAGGCTATAGTAGTGCCCAGGCCGGAACAAATCCAGAGAAGCTTACTGGAGATCTACCATGATGGGCCTACAGCTGGACATCCTGGGCGAGCTAAAACACAACAAGACCTCCGGCGATATTACTGGTGGCCAGGAATGGGCAAATTCATCGAAGGATATATAAAGGGATGCGCAACGTGCCAGTCAAACAAGGTTATACACCACAGGAACACTCCGGGATTATACCCAATCGACCCAGAACCTGAAGCGCACCCCTTCCAAACAGTAGCTATGGATTTCATTGTCAAACTTCCCACTTCAAATGGGTATGACGCCATCCTGACCATTACCGATCATGACTGTACAAAAGGTGTCATCCTGGTACCATGTCGAGAGACAATGAACGCAGAAGAGCTGGCAAAGGAATACAAGAATCGAGTATTCCCCTTCGTAGGACTACCCAGCAAAATCATCTCAGATCGGGACACAAGATTCACCAGTAACTTCGCCAAGGAAGTTTGCTCCCAACTGGAGATAGAACAGAACATCAGCAGCGCCTATCATCCCCAAACGGATGGACAATCAGAAAGAACAAATCAGAATGTCGAAGACATTCTGCGAATCTTCTGCAATTACCAACAAACAAACTGGGCAGACTACCTCCCAGTCGTGCAATACATGCTGAATGCACGAGTATCAGCCACAACAGGAAGAACCCCTTACGATCTATGGATGGGGTATACACCAAGGGCACACCAGCCGGAGCGCCCAAGTGAAATGCCCAGAATAGAATGGTACAACACGAGGATAAAAGAAGCAAGACGAGAGGCACAAGAAGCAATGAAAAGGGCGCAATCGTTGTGGAAGAAAGACACAAAGTTCAAAGAATATCAGAAGGACGAGAAGGTATGGCTCGAGGCAAAAAACATCCACACGACCCACCCCACTACCAAACTGAGACCCAAACGATATGGCCCTTTCGAAGTCACCGAAGTCATAAGCCCTGTGGCTTATCGATTGAACCTTCCAGAGCAGTGGAAGATTCATAACGTGTTCCATGCGAGTCTATTAGCACCATACAAGGAGACGGAGGAACATGGGCCTAACTATGAAAGGCAACTACCAGACCTAGTCGAAGGACAGGAAGAATGGGAGGTCGAAAAGGTATTAGACTCTCGAAGATATGGGAGGACAAAGAAGTTGCAATATCTCTTGAAGTGGAAAGGATACCCCGAAGCGGAAAACACCTGGCAAGACAAAAAGGATATCTTCGCACAACAATTGATCGAAAGATACCACAAGGAACATCCCACGGCTATAAGAACTGCAAAGGTACAAAAGGAAGGGTCAATGGACGACGAAGAGACCCATCACTCCATCACAGTCCTCACCCAAGCCTTCTCTCAACTCACATTAGCCCACATGTCTACGATCCCCTCGCCCACTCCTTCACATATCTCCGTAGTATCCACTCGTCCCAGCACACCCGAAATCCTTCGAGTTCCCCCTCGGAGGGAAGATGCGACCACAAGCAGGGAAGGAAGCATCCCTAGCGTCGAAGAACTCCAAGTACCGCCAGGGCTTGGAGTCGCTCAAGTACGCGAAGGACTATCGGCACATTGGGAAGGTAGCAGTGCCGGAGGTGAAGCTTTGGGGTTCCAAGAACCTGTCCAGCCTGCCTCCGAATCCCCTGATGAAGGGGCAAGAGGAGCTGGTGCAACCCTCACAGAGGGGCAGACTGGTCTCCCACCTCGGACACCTGCCAGTACCAGCCGATCCCTGGAGGAAGAAATCACCCCTACCCCAGCTTCGCCACATACCACCACTAGCCAACAGGCTACACCAGAACTGGTGGGCCATGAGGGAGACCAAAAGGAAGACGACCACCCAGGAGAAGGGTGGGTCAGGTGGAATCCGAGTCGTAATTTCACCAAGACAGAAGTCCTGCAGGAAGACACCTACAAATGGAAAGGAGCTAAGTACCAGAAGTTCCTCATCCAAAACGGGGACACTAAGGTGTTTAGCACCATGGGGAAAGGGAAGCCAGAGTACGGAGAGAGCCTCCACCCTGCTCCTAGTCGGAGAATCTTCCCTTGGGAATGCAAGGAAGAAGACCTCGACAAATTCCTGCCGGAACACTATTTTCGAGACCGATCATTGATCAGAGGGGCGGAACTGATCAATGATAATGGAATTTTCGCAGAAGTGTACCGCCTCCAATCTTCAGCAATTGAAAAGAAGTACCTCGACCTAGAGCAAGAGCGGCTCAGCAAGGAGGCACAAGCACTCACCAACAAATGGGTCGAACTCGACTGAAAGAGGCGAAACGTCGAATCGGAAATCCGAGAAGCAAAGAAGTACCTCACCGAAGCCCAGGTTCTGGAGAGGATTAGAGAGGCCTATGACGACAGGGACCCAAAAGCGTTAATCTCCCCAGGAGAAGGAGGAGATTGGTTGATGAGTATGGGGATGGGACAGAGATACCACCTGCCCCACACGCCCAAGATCCTTGACAATTGTCATTATCATGGCTTGGGGGCAGGCCACACAGAGGATCAATGCCACGACCCTCACAACAGGTGTCGACCCGGAGGACGCTGTGCAATTTTACTCCGACACATTGGCAAGGTACCTCGGTGCCCATACGCAGACCTCCAAAGCAAAAGGGAGGAAGCAGAGAAGCAGGAAAGTCGAGATCGTATTCAGAAAACCCTGCAGCCCTTTCCTGCCGCTCCCGCCGATCCATCTTCCATTGGATCGGTGGAAACCGTCCAAGGAGGCAGTGGCCAGCTTCCTGGAGAGGGAAGTCAAGATGCCCCCGGCCCTCACTCGTCTTCTAGATCCAAGGGACCGAAAAGGGGGAGAGGGCAGTCAACCCCGCGTCGCATGGTGGCATCCTCTGCTGCACGCAAAGGGAAGGGAAGAGGAACTCCAACTCTTACCTCCAATGAGGATTCCCGACTCGGCCCTCACATCCTATCTCAGGATAAATTCCCTATGACCGACGAATACCTGACCATGTGCCAGGAGGTCTGGAATTGCACTCGGAAGCACGCACAAGACGCCTATCCCCTCACGCGCATGGGAGTGGTCGTCGAACTCTTTCGCTCAAAACAGCGAGAGAAAGAAAGAAAGGAGAGAGAGGATCGAGAGGAGGCGGAAAGACAGAAGGACTACCACCTCGAAGGAGGAGAAGACCCAGACGACTACATTAACTGGGAGGCCCAAGATCGAGGTGACTGAGAGCTGTGGAAAGCTCGACCTTAAAGGGGAGATGATGTTATGGACTTACCTCAATCTACAGGACAAGTCTCATCTCCTGGCCTCGAAGCTCACCCTTCCCTTCGATCCATCCCAATCCCCATCCCCAAACACGCTTGCATGCACTGGGCCTTCTGCAAGAAGTCTGGATGCAGATGGCATGACTAGACCTCCTATTGTTCTGAAGAAGTGGCGCCTCATCCCGACGTTCTGTGGGACTTACTGTGTCCTAATGTTACTATGCTTACTGATTTGCTGACTGGATGTTTACTGATCGGATGACTGATTGTTCCCATGTTATTGTTCTAAAGTCCAAAAACGCACTCTATGATATCATAGCTTACTGATAGCTTACTGATACTTAGGAGGAGCTGACAGGCCTGAGAAGACTGCTTATTGATTGTACTCGCTACTTACAAATCCCTAAAGTAGGAGACTTGTATTTAAACCCTCCAAGGGTTGTAGAGTCGAGCCAAGCTCGACTTAATCAAACATTGGTCTTGCTGACTATCATCTCACCTATTGGAGTGACCCCTCTCATTGTCTAACCAACTCTCGCTCCCCTTGGATAATCTCCAAGGACCATCGAAGCTTAGTGATTGAGCTATATCAATCAGCACTCCAGAACAGGTGAGACGCTACTGCGAACTCTATCAAGAGTCGAGCGTCAGCGATTCTTGACAGTAGACCTTGCTGTTGATTACATCGGGTGCATCCGGTTTCAGTTCGATTTTGTGATCCCATTTGCGGCGTGGTGGTAGTTGACGAGCTTCCTGTTCTGAGAATACTTTCCAATGTCGCTTGAAAACTGTGGGGACTGTTTGTTCCGTATTGACCTTCCCAGCGTCGTAAGCTTTTTCTGCCATTTGCTGGGCGATGGTCGCCTTGTTGACTTCAATCGGTTCTGATTTGATTGTCCTGATGGCGATGTACAGTTCATCGCCTTCCTCGAGCTGGCCGGTCGCCACTCTCGTTGCTTCGGCTAACTGTTCTTTTCTGGTTAGGTTACCTTTGAGTAAGGTTTCCATTCGTGTTTCTGGACCTTTTACAATCCCCGTCGTCCAGTCGATCTCGGGGTTGAATGTTCGTAACCAGGGGTATCTGAAGATGAATCGGTCCTTCCCAAGGTTAGTGACGAAAAATCTTTCTCGTCCGGTTTGCTGTCCTCTGGTTACCAGGAGGTCGCAATAATGCGTGATGTCTCCTGCCTGGTTCGATGTCCCGTCTATATTAATGATGGGACGCACTTGTTCCAACTTCTTGGTTCCGAGGCGTAACCTGGCCACGGTTTTGTAATCCACGAAGTTTTCTGTTGCACCGCTGTCGACGAGCGCTGTTTCTTCTGCCTTTCCTCGATATGTGTACAGTGAAAACGGCAATTTGATTGAGTTTTGCTTGTTTATGTACATTGTCCGTATCTTTAGAGCCCTAACTACGGCAGCTAGTTTTGGGCCTGGTAAAAATCCTGCAGCGCACTAATCGCGCGGATTTTTACCGCTTCGGGTTCGTTCAGTAACATTTTGAGGACGCCCTCTAGTCCTCCGATTTGTTTCAGGGCTTCATTGTTACTGATGGTCGCTTTTGGCTCGGCGACTTCTGCGGTGCGGGCGCGACTCAGCTGCCCTTGGTACGGTTTCTTTGGTTTCTGGGGGCAATCATGACTGATGTGCCCCTGTGCTTTGCAAATGAAGCATGCGCCTTTCTGGTAGAGGTCCTGCCTTTCTGGGCTCCATTGCCCTGGTCCAAACCTTCTGCCGGTGTTTCCTGCGTCCACATCCATAGGGATGACTTGACTGTTTGTCTGTGGGGCCCTTCTTTGGTTAGGTTTCGGCCCATATGCTGGTCGTTGTGTTGGCTGGTAATTTCATAGCCCTAGATATTGGGCTAGTTGCTGCACGGGGAATGGTTTCTTCGTGGTGACGTTCCTGAGTCCTTTGTACACCGTTTGTCGTTCTTTGGCTTTCTTTTTCCACGCATTCATGGTGGTCGGTGCTGGTACGTTGTGCGTGATGATTTCTTCGAGGAGTTTCGGTGGGAGTCCTTCCCTGAACTTGACAATCACTCCGAGGTCATCCTCTCTGTAGCCGGACTCTTCTTGGAGTCGGTCAAAAGTGGCGATGTAGGAGTCGATGTCCCCTCTGATCATCTTTAGTTCCTGGAACTTCTGTAGGGCGTTCAACTTGGCATCTGAATCGATATACGCCGCCCTGAAGTCGTGTTCGAATGAGTCCCATAGCATGTCACTACTCTGGGGTACTCCATGGACCTTGACTTGGTCCCTGAGCCAGCACCTCTTGGCGTTTGCCCATGTGTCTACATTAGGTCCGACGATGTAGGACAGGCACAAGGCCATCTTTAAGTATGGGACCTGGAAGGTTCTGCTTTCTCCATTGAGGAGCTCGTATCCCAGGAATTTGTCCAGGAATAGGTTGGATTTGGCTCTATTGCCGTTGAAGATTGGGGGTGGGAGGCCAATGAGTCCTCCCTTGCTTTGCCCATTACTTTGGGCTGACTGTGCTGGTGCGACCATCGTGGCCACGATCGTGTCCATCAGCACTGGTCCCGCTGAAGGGGCTGCCAATATTTGTGCCGGTTCTGGTGCAGTGATAACGTGCTGCCCCGTCTGGTGGTTGGGATCCGCTACATCCCACCACCCTAGTCCTAGGTCGTTTGTAATGTTGACCATGTTGGCTCCTCTGGTATGCCAAGTACTGTCGTTTTCGTCTTCTAGTAGGATAAACCACGCGTGTCCGGTGTGGATCCTTTGTTGTTCGTCGGTGTGTGTATAGTTGTAAAGTTCAACGGGGTACCACTTGCTTTCGTGCTTGACCCAGTATCCAAGTTGAGTGACATCTCTGATCCAGAGAGCTTCCCCTTGTATGCTGCGGGGTAGGTCGTCTTGTTTTCTCTTGGGTGCGGGTACGTAAGTGTTGAGATTTGGTGCAAGTGAAAGCGGTAGAGCTGCCAGCGTGTCGGATGTGAAAGCCTGACTTATGTTACGCCCTGCGGTGCGTGAAGGCCAGACGT
>WTXJ01000163.1:0-45847 GCA_022376545.1 Russula dissimulans | reverse complement strand
CTTGCTCGTGTTCTCGCTTGGCCAATCATCAAGCCTTTTTTCATGATTTTAATTGGCTCAGAGGACGATAAGGTGGGTGAGAAGAGGGTCAGCATGTTTTTTCCCAGCAATTGGGAGAATGAGACCTACGCATGGTTCCTCGTGCTCACCATCGCGTCAGCCTTTGGTGGCATTCACTGCATTGGATGGTCATTCGCGTTTCACTCTAGCATAGATCGAACTCTCTGGCGTGTCGCTTCAGTTTCTATAACTAGTATTCCAACTGCCCTGTTTCTACCCGCATTTCTACCTAACCTGATTCGCGGTCGCTTTAAGTATGTAACTGATTTAATTCTGAGCTTTTTTGCGGCACTGGAACTAATTTTTATGTACTTAGTCGATTAGCGTTGCTTATACTCACTTTCGTGTGTCTTAGATCGCTTCCTCCTGCAGCATACCATGTTGTACGCTGGACCTCATTCATCCACACGCATGATTGGTTCGCACCTACCCAATACAATGGTTCTGTATTATTTACTACCGTCCGAAGACGCTCTACTTTGTAATGTTGTCAGAGAAGATGGATTACGTGCCAATCCCTCGTTGGGACCCAGAATGACGACAATTCTGCCTTGTATGCTACCGTACTTCAAATTGTGACGGCGGGCCCTCCGAGTCTTCAAGTTTTGCCGAGAGTCTAGCCACCAACCAACACAAGCTCGCGATTCTATGAAGACTTCCAGGTGCTCACAATATCAATGCTTCTGCGTCGTAACTGATTCAGCCCGAATCGTCAATTCCGAGTCATCACCCTTCTCATCTCATCGATCAAACGCAAGGCGGTCAGTGCTCCGTAGGCCCTGCAGTCAAAATCGATTGATTCTCATGCCATTACGCTGTTGTACTACGAGTACGTCACCGTCGTCCTAGACGGAAGTATCGGGTTGTACAGTACAGTGCATTGGCGTGCATGCATACACAATAGGACGGGACGCGGATGAGTTGAAATGCGTCTCTTGAAACTTGCACTTGTCATCGAGGAGATCAACGAGCGCTGTCGTTGGACCAACTACAGCACGACGTCAGGTCTAAACATCTCAGTGCAGGGGCGTAAGCTCTACCTCTTTGAGTCGGTGCGGACGGAAGGAAAACTCAATTGCGAACCTCTAGATATCTTATTCGGACAGATCTTGAACCTCGGCGGTGACTGACAGTGCTGGATCCTCATTCACACTCCTGCTGCCGCCGGCGCAGTGCCCACCTCCGCACGTTGCACAGGGTGTTCCCTAGGCGGTGCCCTTCATTCTTGCCCCCATCTAGCCCCCATCTAGCGCCGTTCCTGTGCCCAACACAGCATCTGAACTTCAATACGTGACCACATGTTCATGCATCCCTTCCCGGTGTCCCATCTTTATCTTCCCGCTTCCCAGTATTTACATGGCCTTCACGTATTCCAACCCCCAGAAAATACTCACGCTGGGTTTTTAGTTGAGAATGAAATCACGCAGTGGCCGCGGGAACATGTCACACTTACGTACGTAATCGTTCTTCATTTAGGACCAAAAACACTGCCTCGTGGCCAATCCTCGAATTTAAGCAGCATGGTCAACATGAGGCACAGGAGCGACGCCTTATACTCTTCACCCTCATAACACCACCATGATCATCCTTCTCGCAATTCTCGCAGCTACCCGCGCCTACCCCGTTGGCCTACAATCGCCACCCGTACTCGCTCGTGACCAACTTCAATCCCCATCTTGTAATGATCTTTATAACTGCCGCTCGCTCTGGGACATCATCCGCAGCTGTGCGGTCACAATTTTCTTATGCACATGGGTCTCCGTGCATCCCAATATTCCGGGTCCCGATGAGGGATGGCCGAGGGTCACAATACGACGTGTGGGACTCATGCTTGCTACCCTTGTCGTTCCCGAAGCCATCATAGCATGG
Source organism: Russula dissimulans (assembly GCA_022376545.1). NCBI lineage: Eukaryota > Fungi > Basidiomycota > Agaricomycetes > Russulales > Russulaceae > Russula > Russula dissimulans. The sequence goes on along the minus strand of WTXJ01000163.1, from coordinate 43,918 downwards.
GCATTACGACAACGATTGGCTGCCGGAAAACTAGCAGAAAAATACAAAGGTGGGTCTTAAGAAGTGAGGTTGAAAATCAATCAATTTTGACCGCTAGATGCAGGAGAAGGATGGACTCTTACTCACGGATTCTTTGCGACCATGGGCGGTTTCATGGAATACGAAGGAAACCGGCCCATCCGGGTGCTGTTGCCCGATGAACTAGAATCCTATTCTCTGCGGGCAATGGGGATTTCCCAAGGCTCTCGAAAATGGAGATCCAGGACAAGAGCAAAGGCGACTTCATCTCCAAAGCGGTCGTCATCCTTCAAACCAGCTGGTTTGTGATGCAATGCATCGCGCGCGGTGTCCGAGGCCTGCCGATCACCGAGCTCGAGCTCGCCACGATTGCGTTTGCGGGTCTCAACTTTGCTATATACGTGCTGTGGTGGGACAAGCCACTGAACGTGCAATGCGGGGTACGAGTGTACCGCCAACGAATAACTGACCCGCCCGTGGATGATGGATATGTCATACCCACAGATGGATTTTGGGCCGCACTTGGAAGTGCACTTTCAAAACTTCCAGCCGCGATTGTCCATGGACCATCAAAGAAGGACAACGACGGGCCGTGGCTATACCGTGTTCTCGTGTGGCCAGTCGCCAAGCCCATCGAAATTATGGCCGGCGGAGACGAAGATAGGGTGGGGAATAGGATCTACACGTTCTATCCTCGTAAATGGAATGAAGATCAAACTATCGGATGGGCCTTTATAATCCTCATCGCTGGGATTGCGTCGGCCTTTGGGGGGATTCATTGCATTGGATGGTCATTCACTTTCCCCTCTGGCACGGAGAGGACACTCTGGCGTGTCGCTTCAATCTCTATCACGAGTATCCCAATTGCGGGGTTCCTATATATATTTGTGGTAGAGTCTGACTCGCTTGTCGATTTTCGCGATTGGGTTGATGATTACGTACCTGAGGCGATCAAGTTGCTGATAGCATTATTATTCATTCCGCCGCTTTATTTCTTTACATACTTAGTCGATTGGTGTTGCTAATACTTGCTTTCATCACTCTTAGATCGCTTACTCCTGAAACATACTATACTGTACCTGGACCTCATTCATCCCACACATATAACCCAACTTTATGCGCCCTTCTATAGACTGACTTCATAGTATTTGATTGTGACCGCCGTCCGAAGAATGGGCCGAAGGCGCCCTCCTCTAGTTTCTAAGTTAATGTTATGAAGGGTGACTGATGCATTGTCCATGATGCATGATGCATGATGCATCAAGCTCAAGCTTCACTATCCAGGGGCTGCAGGCGCAAGCTCGGTATCCAACACAGCACCACTCGAGGAGCACTGGGAACCGCCCGGACCATCATAGGACCCCGGGCCAGACTCGGACCCAGACGTCCCCTACCACGACGGGGAATATTCTTCCCCGATCCAGCGATCTGCGCGTCCTTCTCTTTCCCCTATTCTACTTCGTTCTTCCCTCTCTCACTGTCGCCTCTGGCACCACAAGTTGGGAACCCTCCATCCGGGACAACAAGGTCTGACAAAGAACCAGTGACGCAGTGGAAGCTCGCGGACTGGCTCAGCCGTTCGACTGGACTTGGACCTCTCATGTTACTCGAGTGGAGTCCGCGTCGCCCCAGATGACCGAATCGTTGACTATGATGAGTCCTCGGTGCGGGTCCTCGCCCCGTCGCGCGTGCCTCGTGCGAACTGCTCTGTCGACACGTGAGCGACTTGGTTCCCAGGTGCTGGTGTCGCCTCTGCCTTCCAGACCTTGGGGTCTCGTCCATCTGGCGATGGTGCCATTCGTGTCATAGTGGATCGGGCGCTGCCAGAGATGTTTACCACAAGTTTCGCGTCATCGTCACACCACAACTGCTCAATTGGAAACCCATCATCAGGGAAACACGGTGTCTGGCGAAGAACCAGCGGCGCAGTGGATGCTCGCGAACGGGCTCGGCCGGAAGAGCAGCAACTTGAACAGGTCGACTAGATTCGGCCGCTCACTTTGCGCGTCTCACTCCGGTTGACGTTGTTCGCGTGGAGGAAACTGCGATTATCGATGACTCGTCATCGGTGAGGGTGCTCGCCCTTCTACGCGTGGGCTGACCCTATCCGGGCATGGGCGACTCGGCACAGACGGGCTCATTACCCCAAATAGACGAACTACTTGTCCGGCTGCCGGAAGGACTGCGTGATTTCTAGGGGGAGGAGATAGGGACTGGATCCGCATCCGCAAGAGAGACTCGTGGTGAATGAGGTACTAGTTCGCTGGTCACGCTATGCGTTTCATCCACCTCGTCGGCATCCATGTTTGTAGCGAACCAGGTATTGCGAGCGATGTTTACCCCTTGGCCCTTTATCATCTTCGTCACCCCACACCCAATTGTCGTCTTTCGACAAGTTTGCTGGGTGTATTTACCAGCGGAATATGAGGTTTAGGACTTTGAGTGCGCGCACGTGAAGCTGTGAATGGCTTGATCAAGTCAAAGGTTGGCCTCTTTCGATCGCCATTAATGACTCACGACGGATGAGTGGAGTATCACCTTCTGCGTCGGTGCCGCTGTCGTCATCATTGTCGCCGCTCCTGTTGTCTCTACTGTCTCTGATCCTCGAGCCGCTTCCTCGGTCCGATGACCGATGCCCTGCCATTGAGCACTTCAGCACGTCTTCCTCATCGCAACTGATCATAATCCTTGTCGACGTAAATGGCGCCTCGAGGTTTCGCGACCTGGTGGGACGGCGGGGCCTCGTATCTGTCTGCTCCCGCGCTGTGGCGCCCGATGCGTGTGAGAAGTAGGGTGGTCTGGTGGGTGAGGAACAGCGCCCCACGCTGTTTATGCGCGGCCACCAATAGCACTGGGAGCATGGGACTGCGCACGACGTGGCAGTTGGTCCCATAGATTTAACAGCGAACAGCACTTTACTTCCTGTGGAGACTAGACATCGGCGAGGTGGTGACGGGTGACGGGGCAGGACGCAGAGAATATGGCCCGAGACCACAGAAGCACTGTCGCTAGGCGCTGAGTTCATGCCCTCGTGGGCGATTTGGACGAAGTACCTGGTAACGTATGTCTGCTTTTGCAGAAAACCAGTCTGTCGATCCAACTGCAGCACGAGGTTAAGATCGACAAAATGCAAGCGAGGACAAGGGCAGTGGCTCATACCTATCGGCCCCAATGAGGCCGGAGGAAGTGGCGACATCGACTGTGGAAGAGGGTGACACAACGGTTCGCCCATATGGCATCTGTTGGCACATCGCAGTACGACGTTCTCCTGCTTACGCATTACTCGGGCTCCGGCCTTAAAACCGATACTCCTCGATGTACACAAGATTCCGTCCTATGGTAGAGCCGTCCATGATCAACCATGGTTTATTATTCAAATTTAGAACGGCTCACCATCCTTCCCTACCACAGAACAATCCGTGTCGTACCAGCACCAAAATATGTTGAAACCCTGTCCTCCTCAGAAAAGCAGACCACTCGTGCATTCCCAACAACAGGCTGAATATAGCATCAAAATAAACGGAAAACATCGATCCCATGTCGGGAAAGCTATCATCGATGAGACTCGGGCCAAACGGAGATAAACATCGAAGCATAAACACTGACTTGTGGAAGATTGCCAACAGGAGGTCCTCTTCAGTGCAACACGCGAGTCAGAGCGCGAGCGTTCGTCGGTCCATGAGCAACATCAAGTTGGCGTTGAGTGGGTACGGATGTACGACCGTCAAAAGTCCCACGACTCGTCATCTGGCAGCGGAGGTATCTGTGGGTGTTTCGGTATCGTGAAAACTACTTTGCAAAATGATCGAAGGGATATAGATGTTGCACAGTCACACGGGGGGTGGTGGTGGTGGTGGTGGATGGGAGTGGGAAGAGAGTCGGAGAGGTGAGAGCACTGTGAGAGTAGAGGAGAACGACGATGAAGGCGCTTAAATGGGTCGCCGGTGTTGAGAGATCGGATGGACCTTATGATAGTCCACAACTTGAAGTTGACAGTAGAGTGAACGCTGCGGCTGCTGGAGTGCGAGCGTGCCGAGGATTGTGAACAGACGGCCGACTGCCATATTTAGCAAGTTTGCCGACCTCCGAGTCTCCTCGCGGGAAATAATAATTTCCCATTTTTACATGTTACACTTAGTAGGTACGTAATCGCTCTTTATACCCTTCACCCTCCTAACACCACCATGATAATCCTACTCGCAATTCTCGCAGCTGCTCGCGCGTACCCCATTGGCCTACAACCACCACCAGTCCCTCTCTTTACCAACTTCACTCTGTCACTTGTACTAGTAATGATCCCAATAACTCCCGGTCGCTCTGGGACATTATCCGCAGTTGTGCACTCACAATCTTCCTATGCACATGGGTCTCCGTGCATCCCAATATTCCGGGTCCTGATGAGGGATGGCCAAGGGTCACAATACGACGTGTGGGACTCATGCTTGCTACTCTTTTTGTTCCCGAAGCCATCATCGCATGGGCATTACGACAACGATTGGCTGCCGGAAAACTAGCAGAAGAGTACAGAGGTGAGTCTTAAAAAGTGAGGTTAAAAACAAATTTTGACCGCTAGATGCAGGAGAGGGATGGACACTTACTCACGGATTCTTTGCGACCATGGGCGGTTTCATGGAATACGAAGGAAACCGGCCCATCCGAGTGCTGTTGCCCTCAGAGCTGAAATCCTATTCTCTGACGGGCAATGGGGATTTCCCAAGGCTCTCGAAAATGGAGGTCGAGGATAAGAGCAAAGGTGATTTTATCTCCAAAGCCGTCGTCATCCTTCAAACCAGCTGGTTTGTCATGCAATGCATCGCGCGCGGTGTCCGAGGCCTGCCAATCACCGAGCTCGAGCTCGCCACGATTGCCTTTGCAGGTCTTAACTTGGTTTTATACCTGCTGTGGTGGGACAAGCCGTTGAACGTGCAATGCGGGTTGCGAGTATACAAGAAACGAATAACTAATTCGCCCGTGGAAGATGGACATGTGGAAGCCACAGATGGATTTTTGGTTGCACTTGGAAGTGCACTTTCGAAACTTCCAGCCGCGATTGTCCATGGGCCAATAGTTTCGGAGGAGGATTCCGAAGACCCGTGGCTAATCCGTGTTCTCGTATGGACAGCCCTCAAGCCCATCGAAATTATGAGCGGCGGAGACCAAGATAGGGTGCGGAAGAGGATCTACACGTTTTATCCCGATCGATGGGATAAATACCAGACTAACAGATGGGCCCTTACGATGGTCATCACTGGGATTGCGTCGGCCTTTGGGGGGATTCATTGCATCGGATGGTCATTCACTTTCCCCTCTGGCACGGAGAGAACACTCTGGCGCGTCGCTTCAATCTCTATCACTAGTATCCCAATTGCGGCGTTCCTGTTTATGTTTGTGTTAGAGTCTGACTCGCTTGACGATATTCGCGATTGGTGGAATGATTACGTACCTTGGATGATCAAGGCACTGATGGAGGTATTTTGCGGGCTACAATTACTTCTTTACCTATTTAGTCGATTGGTGTTGCTAATACTCGCTGTCTTATGTCTTAGATCGCTTCCTCCTGCAACATACTATACTGTACACTGGACCTCATTCATCCCACACATATAGTTAGTTTAGTTTTACGACCCATCTTTATGCGCCCTTCTATAGAACGGTTTCATAGTATTTGATTGTGAACGCTGTCCGAAGACGACGCCCTACTCTGGTTTCTGAATTAATGTTATCAGGGGTGACTGATGCATTGTCCACCGAGCCCCTTGTTGGGCCCGGGTATGAAGATGGGGCCATGCATGTACCCTTCTGAGCCGTAACAGATTCGGTCAAAACCCATCGCAAACGGGGGGGTCCAATTGATTCTGATCCTGATTCCGACCACATCAACGCGTCAATAGTTCATTCACCCAATACATGCATGCGCATCTTACAGTAACTGATAGCGTGTTCACATTATTCTGCTTTCATCTGATATGGGTGGTCTCGGCCATCGCCTGCTTTGTGCACAAAACAGAATATTACGACCATTGACTTGTAAACAGTACGACCTCTGCTCTTATCCCTGTTTCGCGGTTCACAAGGCAAGCTATGACAACAGCACTGATCTCCTTCACCATTCGACATCAGGATCACCCCACTCTCCAGGGGCTGCAGGTGCATCCGACAGAGCACAACCTGAGGAGCACTCCCGTCCAGACCTGGGCCAGACTTAGACCCAGACGTCCCTAGACGTCCTCTACTACGACGGGGAATAGATCCAGCGATCTGCGCGTCCTTCTCCTTCCCCTGTTCTGCTTCGTTCTTCCCGCTGTCACTGTTGCCTCCAGCCTTCTGACTTAGCACCACTATTGACAGCGTCGGAGGAGCGCTTCTTTGGACCGACCCGAGAAGACTTTGCGGCAGCGATGATCGTGTCAGCCCACTTCACACCAGCATAAGTTGATAACCCCATCAGAGACATCAATGTCTGGCAAAGAACCACTAGCGGAGAGGATGCTCGCGGACGGGCTCAGCACGTCTCACCCCGGCTGACACGCTTCAAGTGGAGGAAACTGCACAGCGCTGGGCGTGTCACCCCAAGTGGCCAAATTGTTGATTGATTATCGATGAGTCGCCCTCGGTGCGGGTGCTCGCCCTGCTACGCGTGTTCTTTGAAGGCCAACCCTATCCAGGCAGAGGCGACTCGGCGCCAACGGGTTCATTACCTCGAATAGATGAACTACTCGTCCGGCTGCTGCTGGTAGTGAATAAGATACTGGATGTCCCCGCACGCGGTCGGCATCCATGCTTGTAGCGAACCAGGTGGTGCGATTGATGTTTACCTTGGGCCCTTTATCATCTTCGTCACCCCACACCCAATCGTCGTCTTCCGACAAGTTTGCTGGGTTTGTATTTGCCTGCGGAATAGGACTTTGAGTTCGCGCGCGCGAAACTGTGGATGGTTTGATCAAGCCAAACATTGGCCTCTTTCGATCGCCATTAATGACTCACGACGGATGAGTGGAGTATCGCCTTCCGTGTCGTTGCTGCTGTCGTTGTCGTTGTCGCTGTTCCCGCTGCTCCTCGAGCAGCTTCCTCCGTCCGATTCCCGGTCAGGGGAACCTTCGCGATCCTCCGACGAGACAAGCTTTCTATCTTCCTTTTGCTTCTTCCTCTCCTACCTTATTCCCATCTCCTCCTAGCCTCATTTCTCTCGTCGCGTTCTTTCGCAACACGTCGATCGCGATCAATTCAGTAGCGTACCTTGCAGATCCTCGGGTTGCACGATGCCCGTGCTCAGAGCACTCCCCTTTCTCTCCGGCATTTATTTTCGACCGATAGGAGGGGCCTGGTGTGTCACGTAGACCAGCTTTGTGGCGATGCGAACGGAATCCCTCAACGCATATGCCATTTAGCGCTTCAGCACGTCTTCCTCATCGTCCTTATCGGCGTCAATGGTGCCTTGAGATTCCGGAACATGGCGGGACGGCGGGGCCTCGTATCGGCCTCAACTGGATCCTGGGATAACGGGAAACGTTAGCAACTAAGGAGGTAGTGGATTCATCATCCACGCCCATTTCAAGTTGTTACAGTAAAATATCATCGTTCGTACTTTCCAAACTGCAACGTCCGCTGCCGAGCTGTGGCGCCTGATGGGTCTGAGAGGTCAGGTAGTTTGGCGGGTGGAGGAGTAGCGCCCCGCGCTGTATATGCGGGGCCGCCGATGGTACTGGGAGCATGGGGCTGTGCGCGACGTGGAGGTTGGTGCCATAGATTCAATGGAGGGAAGCCCATGGCCCCCTGGAAAACGGGCAAGATCCGATAAGCACACACATAACAAGATAGATTTGACGGCGAACACGTACAAGCACTTTGATTCTCGTGGAGACTAGCGATGTGGGTAGGGAGGATGGGCCAGGAGAAGATGTCATAATAGGCAATCATCTGAGAGATGGAGGTCACAGAACCACTGTCGCTAGGCGCCGATTTTATGCCGCCCCTCATGGACGATGGTATTGCTGCTTTTTGCAGAAAATCATTCCGTCGATCCAACTTCAGCACGAGGTTAAGATCAACAAAATGCAAGCGTAGACAAGGGCAGGGACTCATACCTATTGGCCTCAGTGCGGCCGGAGGAAGTGGCAAAATCGACTGTGGGAGAGAGTGACACAACGGTTCGCCTGTATGCGCCTCTCTTGGCACGTCACAGTACGAAGTTCTTGGGTACGGATGCTTAATATTACTATAAAATAGATGAAACGGACGTCAGCTCCATGTGTATACTAAATGTTCTCCTACCTGCGGATTACTCGATGTACACACGCTTCCATCCTTGTTGTAGAGCGTCCATGCCGAGCCACTACATGTTATTTAAATTTAGAATGACTCACCATTCGTCTCTACCACCAAACCACTCGTGTTGTACCTGCCGCAATAAAACACGTTTGGACGCCTTGTCCTCCTCTTCCTTTGTCGGTTTCCTCAGAAAAGCAGACCACTTGTGCATTGCCAAAAACAGGTCGAATCTAGTATCAAGATCTCGGCCCACCTCCATGATTACCATTCCTGCAGACTAACGACAATGATATATCAGCGACCCTTATTCAACAACAGACGGGGAACAGCAATCCCATATCGGCCAAGGCACGATTCATGCGCCTCATGCTCAAGATGGGGATAAAAATCGAAGTATAGACACTCACCCATGGCTCATGGAACATCGCCAACAGGACGTCCTCTCCACTACAACACGTGAGCCAGATCGCGAGCATTCATCGGTCCATGAGCAACATCAAGTTGGCGTTGAGCGGGTACGGATGTATGACCGTCAAAAGTACCGCGGCTCGTCATCCGGCGGCGGAGGTATCTGGGGGTGTTTCGGCATCGTGACAACTGCTTTGCGAAATGATTGAAGGGATACAGATATGTTGTATAGTTACACGTTGGATGGTGATGGTAGATGAGAGTGGGAAGAAAGTCAGAGAGGTGCCAGTGAGAGCAGCGTGAGAGTACAAGAGAAAGACGATAGAGGCGCTTAAATGGGTCACTCGCGTCAAAGAAAGATGGACCCTCTGATGGCCCACAGCTCCAGGCTGACAGCAGAGTGAGCTCTACGGCTGCCAGATTGCGATCATGTCGAGGATTGTGAATCATGAGCAGAACTTAACAGACGGTTGACTGCCATATTTAGCAAGTTTGCTGTCCACTTCACGTGCCTCCCAGGCCCAGCCTGTCGTTGTGCTCTTTCCTAGGTGTCTTTCTCGATCGAATTGGTAGCACACCTTGAAAATACCCGGGTTGCGCAACTTCCCATGCTGTGAGCGCTCCCATCCTTCTCCAGCCTTGATGTTGACTTTTGTCGGATGCGCGACATCGTATCCATCTCCTCTTCCTTCTCCCGACCGACAAGAGGGGCCATGCGTGTAGGCTAGACGGGTCTCAGATCGGTTCCAAAGTGATCGTTCATCCCATCTACCATAGCTGGCTTCGGCACGTCGTCTTCATCCCAGTCATGATCCCGGTCAGCGTTATTATAATGGTATCCACTTGATTCAGAACATGGTGGGTCGGTGGAGCCTCATATCGACCCGGATTGAGATAATGAGAAACATTCGCGGCTGAGGGCGTAGTGTCTCTGTCGTTCATGACCGCTCCGAGCTGTTCGACCTCGTCACTCCAGTCGAGCGTTCGGACTTTACAAGACACGCGGAGGGTCGATTGTGGGAGAAGGTGACACTGCCCCGGGCATAGCGCCCACGGCGGGGAACATGCTCCCCGCCTTGCCCAACAAAACATCTAGGTTTCAATATGTAACCACTTTCGTGCATCCCTTCCCGAAGTCCACTCATTTGTATCTTCCCATTTCCCAGTATTTACATGGCATTCTCCTATTCCAACCCCCGTGCTGAGTTTTTTGAGAATAACGCATTGGCTGCGGGAAATGGTTATTTTCATTTACACGTCACAATTACGTAAGTAATCGTTGATCAGGACTGCCTCGTGCCAATCCTATTTCAAGCATGGTCAACGTGAGGCACAGGAGCGACGCCTTATACCCCCCACATCTCCTCGCCTTCACCTTAACCATCCTAACACCACCATGATCATCCTTCTCGCAATTCTCGCAGCTACCCGCGCATACCCCGTTGGTCTACAATCACCACCCGTCCTCTCTCTCGACCAACTTCAATCCCCGTCTTGTAATGATCTCAACAACTCCCGCTCGCTCTGGGACATTATCCGCAGCTGTGCCCTCACCATCTTCTTATGCACATGGGTCTCCGCACATCCCAATATCCCGGGTCCTGACGAGGGGTGGCCGAGGGTCACAATACGACGTGTGGGACTCATGCTTACTACCCTTGTCGTTCCCGAAGCCATCATCGCATGGGCATTACGACAACGATTTGCTGCCGGTAAACTAGCAGAAGAGCACAAAGGTGAGCCTTGAAAAGTGAGGTTGAAAATCAATTTTGACTGCTAGATGCAGGAGAGGGATGGACTCTTACTCACGGATTCTTTGCGACCATGGGCGGTTTCATGGAATACGAAGGAAACCGGCCCATCCGAGTGCTGTTGCCCAAAGAGCTAGCATCCTATTCTCTGACGGGCAATGGCGATTTCCCAAGGATCTCGAAAATGGAGATCGAGGACAAGAGCAAAGGTGACTTCATCTCCAAAGCCGTCATCATCCTCCAAACCAGCTGGTTTTTGCTGCAATGCATCGCTCGAGGAGCACAAGGTCTATCAATCACCGAGCTAGAACTCGCTACGATTGCCTTCGCAGGTCTCAATCTTGTCATATACCTGCTTTGGTGGGACAAGCCGCTGAATGTGCAATATGGGGTGCGCGTATACAAGAAACGAACGACTGAAGAGCCTGTGGATGACGGACATGTCGAAGCCCCAGTTGGATGTTGGGTCGCTCTTGGAAATGCACTTTCAGAGCTTCCAGCGGCGATTGTCCGTGGACCACTCCAGGAGGTCGACGACTGGCCGTGGCTAGCTCGTGTTCTCACTTGGCCAGTCGTGAAGCCTTTTTACATGATTTTGATTGGCGCAGAGGACGATAAGGTCAGTGAGAAGAGGGTTAGCACGTTTTCTCCCAGAGATTGGGAGAACGATACTTACGCATTGTCCCTTGTGGTCGCCATCGCGTCGGCCTTTGGTGGCATTCACTGCATTGGATGGTCATTCGCCTTTCCCTCTAGCATAGATCGAACTCTCTGGCGTGTCGCTTCAGTCTCTATAACTAGTATTCCAATTGCTCTGATCCTATCTATAATTCTAACTGGCCCTGGCCTGATTCCCGTTCGCTTTAAAGATTTAGTTGATTTAATTGTGGCCTTTTTGGCTGGGCTGCAATTATTTCTTTATGTACTTAGTCGATTTGCGTTGCTTATACTCACTTTCGTCTGTCTTAGATCGCTTCCTCCTACAGCATACCGTGTTGTACACTGGACCTCATTCATCCCACACGCATAATTAGTTTACTCTGCCTTCGTACCTACCCCAATACAATGGCTCTGTATTATTTACTACTGTGCGAAGACGCTCTACTTTGTAATGTTGTCACAGGAGATGCATTGCGTGCCAATCCCTTGTTGGGACCCGGAATGAGGACAATTCTGCATCGTATGCTACCGTACTTCAAATTGTGATGGCGGAACTTCTTCAAGTTTTCCAGGGAGTCTACCCACCGACCGACGCAAGCTCGCGAATCTATGAAGACGTCCCAGGTAGTCATAATATCAATATATCAATGCTTGTGCGTCGTAACTGATTCAGTCCGGGTCGTCAATTCATCTCCCTTCCCATTTCATCGATCAAACGCGAGGGCGTCAGGTCTCCCTAGGCCCTCCAATCGAATTCTCATTCCTTTACGGTGTTGTATTACGTCATCATCGTCACGCGCTTCTTCTTTTACCGACGCCGTCTCCACATTCTCCTACTTTCCATCTAATATGGAGGTATAGTCGATTTCTCCGTCTGTGCACAAAAAAAAAGGTACGAACAACGACCTAAATACAAACGGAAGCTAAACAACAATCCCATATCGGCAAAGGCATCATTGCTGCCACTCAGGCTCAAAACGGGGATAGATATCGAAGCATAAATACTCACCCACGGCTTGTGGAACATCGTCAACGGGACGTCCTCTTCAGTACAACACGCGAGCCAGAGCGCGAGCGTTCGTTGATCCGCGAGCAATATCAAGTTGGCGTTGAGTGGGTGTCTGTCGGCATCGTGGCAACTGCATGGAGGAATGGATCGAAGGAAGGGATACAGACGTGTTACAGTCACACGGGGGGTGGTAGTGGATTGGAGTGGGAAGAAAATCGGAGTGATGAGGGTACTGTGAGAGTATAGGCAGGAGGCAGAACAGGACGGCGTCAGGGAGGGGGACCAAGCATTGGGATGTGATGTGTACCTTAAGAACAGGAGACATTGGGGTGAGGGTCCCCCTGAAGCAGACATTACAGTTCATGTCATTGGTGCCATAGATTGCATTGATTTGAGAGATATCATACAAAAATTCAAGCGAAAGTACGGGTCGAACAACACTGAAGGGAGATTTGCACGAAGAAACTAGATTAGATTAGACTCTAATTTGAGGAAACAACAGAGAGAACTCGCCAACCCTCGAACCACGAGTTAACCAGCCTCAGTCTTTCCAACGGCCGACAACCACAGGATGACCAGAGAGCTGTCGCGCAGTAACGAATGACATCATGGCTTCCTGGATAGGTACCAATGACGACCCCTGTACGAAAAGATTGCGTATCGCGGGTAACACTTCAGTTGTCCTTGACTCGGAAAGCTCTTGAAGCGCACCGCAAAAACGTTGTGCGATTCCATCGGTAAGATAGAGATTCTTGAGAGCGGTGAACGGATCCAGAAGCTCCAGCCATTGAGAGTTATCCATGTCGTCTTTCCAGTGTGACGGTGAAAGCGAATCATCTTCCCTGATCTCGAGCTCCTCCAAAGCGGAGAGGAGGACGTGGGATGAACTACAGACCTGGCAGAGAGACGAAAGCTGGTAGTCTAATTCTCTGCATTTGATGTCTAGCACGAGCCGCCTGACGTGATCGACTGCCTCCGTTTCGGGGTAAAGGCTCAACCGAATTGCGCGATGGAAAATCAACACGTTTGCGCGGTCGAATGTCTTGAATTCCTCCGCATGACTGATAAGACGGTGAAGTTGTGGGACGTCAAAATGGAGGTCCATGAAAAATTCGACGTGGAGGTAGTAGAGACGAGGGATATCATATCGGGCCAGAAGGTCCTCGAGATACTCATAAACGCCTTTGAATACAAGTTGGGTGAGAGCGGGGAGGACAGACTGTGTGGGAGGAGGCAGAGGTCGGCTTTCTGGGTCGGGGCGAGATCGAGGGGAACGGAATCTAAGAGTAAGGGATTCGAGTTTGGTCATCGCTGTGAGGGCAGTGGCCATCGCGTCGGGTGAAAAGTATCCAGAATCAGGAAGGCCCAAAAGGGAGAGTCTGACGAGGCCATTGGCAGATAAAAGTAGTTTCGGAATTGATGGAAATGGAATTCTTCTCAACTCGATTGTTCGAAGACGTGGGGCAGATCCGCCCAAGAACGAATCAGTAAGGACTGGCATCACATCATGCGCCCAAACTCGCAAATGTGTCAGCTCCGGGAATGGCTTCTGCATCGCTGCTGCGAATCTTCCCCAGCGCAAATCGGTCATATCCAAGATGTCGATTTCACAGATGCGATTGTAATGCCCCGGCTCGAGCGCAGCGACCGTGTTATCCCACCGCTGGTCCGATTGGTCAATGAATGGTATGAGTGATATAGGCAGAACTGGCCAGGCGTCCGGAACCTCCGACATAGGTCGATGTCCACGATACGTGAGTCGTAGGTTGAGGCGACGGAGTGATGCAAACACGAGGTATCTCCATCTACGACACACATGGATGAGTGCAAGCCACGTATTTCGCGGACTGTCCCACGATGGAAGTACGCCAACATCCTCATAGAAATTGAATATTTCCACGAGCACGTCGTCGGGGAGCACGTCGATCGTCACTAGGCCACCATTGGAACGTCAGCGTTCGTTCAGGACACTGTACAGACAGCATACATTGATCTCGATCCGAGCCCCAGAGGTGTACAGAATGACCTGAGAAACCATTCCGAGCAGACGAGCGGGGGGTGAAAGGCAATAATGACTGCCAAGGGGCCAAGCCAGTGAGAAATGGGAGGATTCGATGGAGAAGACGACTTATGAGATTGGATTAGTACATCAGGAATGGTGAGAGTGGATCTCGCTCGACGTACAGGAGAAAAATCATCGGTAACGTTTGAGGACAAGCACCCGCAGGAAGATCGATCACTGGCCGACACACAACGCCAAACAAGTACATCGGGCGCCGAGCCCGCCCCAGATAATGGCAGTGCTACAATAGATACTCAAACAGAAACAGAACATTAACCAAGCCCACTAAAGTGGGTTTCAATGAGGCTAAAAAATCCCAGCTCGAGCTCCTAGACCGCAACCGCTCTTAGCAACTTCTCCAAAAGGTGAAGATGTTCCATTCTACATGCACGGCGTTCCCAATCACCATCAGTAAAACTACCACTTTCTTTTTTGGGCTCGTACGAGCTAGTACGAGCCCATACAAGTGGAAACGCCAACGAGTGCGCAAGGAACCTAGAACTCACAAAAAATTGACTCACAAATTCATTTTCAGGAGGAGAGAAGTCGAATAAAACACACTTTTTAAAAAAAATAAAATTTACTGATGCCAAACGAGCCTATACTTCCTCGTGGCCACGCATCCGTCCACATCACAGACAGCCGGGGCCGATGGTATCGACTCTTGCTGCTGCTGCTCTTGTGCCACCATATTGCATCACCGTCGCCGTCAAGCGCTGGCTGGTGCGCCACTGGTAGTAACGAGGTGGGCAGGGAGAATGAGAGGAACATCTTGTCCCTGGGAGGCGCATCGGGGGAAGTTTTCAAAGTCGAGATCCACCGGTAGCACGTCGGGACCACCTCGAAGACCGGCACTGCTACCACCTCGCAGTTCTCTTCCTTGTCGACCTCGCCCTCCGCAGGTGTGTCGTTGCCAGTGTGAGTTGCGGGTGTGTGATCTTCCGCACTGGCAAGCTGGTTCTGCCTATTTCGTATGCCAGATTTTTTCTTCAGGAGGCGATTGATTGTCTCTGCCTGGTACGAGACATCAGGCTGAGAGAAGGATAAAAGAATTCAATTGGCTCGGGATGCACGCGCACCTTATCTTGCAGTTTCTTCTCGGAGAGGTGTTTTCGTTTGCGCGCCGTCTCCTCGCGCCGCAGTGTGATTTCGGCCTCCTTCAGTCGTTTCTTTACGCGATGTTCATTCAAAGACCGGATAAGTAGGACGAGAAAGAATCAGGAACATGAACGCACCCAGCGAAATGCGAGAGGACCCAATGACGCTTGCGTGCACCGCTTGATGCGTCGTCAGTGGCCGCTTTCCGTCCCCACCTCGAGGATCTTCGTCTTCGTCGTCATCTTCGGATTCGATGTTGCTGTCCTAGGTCTGTGTCTTTGTGAACGGCATGGGGTGCACGACTCGGAGAGGGCTTCTGAGTCTGCTTGTGCAGCTTGAGCGTGAGCCCGTTGTCTGCGCTGATGGCGGGGCGGGGAGAGTGAGACCGAAGAGAGTTCATCTAGATCAGATTGTTAGAAACAAGTTGATGTTAATCGTCTGTTCAATTGAGGTGGACGATGGCACGCGCCACGCACGTCCTGCAGCACCATGTTGTCGTTCCCGTCGTTGGCCGGCTCATCGCCTTCCTCTTCCACCTCGTTTCATCCCCATCTCCAATGTCGCCGGTAGCCGCAGACGGGAAGATGGCCGCAAGACCAGGCGGGATATCACGCCACCTGCATGGTGGGCAGAGAAGGAAGGCGGTACACACCTGCCGTTCTTCTGCAGTGATGTGCTGTGCTATGATTTCGGGATGCTAACAAGTGCGGGCTATGAGCTTGCGAATGGGAGCGAAGGAGGTATGGTACCACTGCCATGGGATTCGGTGGACAGCAGGGGAGAAGAGGGTTCCTTTGATGAAAGAATATAGCGATGACTTAGATTTCCCTTCCAGTACTGGCCCGGGGGTTCACCTATGCTTGACATGCGATAACTTCTTAAAGTTACGTAACATACGAAAATATTTGATGCGATATTCGGCCATCGGCGCGGTCCACTTTCCATCTCCACTACTGGCACGGCACAAAAACTACTACTCGCCCAAAGCACCGGACGCAGTTGGAGAGCGAGACCCAACAAGGGCTTGCAGAACATGAAGGAGCAGAGAGCGCTCGAGAAGGGTTTATTTGCAAAGATGAAAAACCTGGCGGTGCGTCTGGATCGTTTGTTATTCTTCTCTGCTCAGGCCTCACTGATGCGACACATTCATCTACCCACCCACGACCGCTTCCTGCAGGTGACATTGTGTTGTACGACGGACACCTCGCGGTGTACAAGCACTCGCTGGACCCATCTTTTACATGCTGGGGGGAACACAGGGAACGAACTGATGCTGCAATCTGCATTGATCGCGTTTAGGTATGCAATACACCTGCTCCTGCGCAATCAAGTGGAGAAGCGAGCGGTGGATAAACATCAAAACTACTCACGCACAGCCTGTGGAACATTGTCAACAAGATGTCCTCTTCAGTGCAACATGCGAGCCAGAGCCAGAGCGTTCGTCGGTCCATGAGCAACATCGAGTTGGCGTTGAGCGGGTATGGATGTACAACCGTCAAAAGTACCGCAGCTCGTCATCCGGCGGCGGAGGTGTCTGTGGGTGTTTCGGTATCGTGACAACTACTTTGCGAAATGACTGAAGGGATATAGATGTGTTGCACGGTCACACGGGGGTTGCTGGTGCTGGTGGATGGGAGCGGGAAGAGAGTTGGAGAGGTGAGAGCACTGGGAGAGCAGAGGAGAAAGATCATAGAGGCGCTTAAACGGGATACTGGTGTTGAGAGATCACGTCGGACCCTTTGATAGTCCACAACTTGAAGCTGACAGTAGAGCGAACGCTGCGGCTGACGGGGTACGAGGGTGTCGAGGATTGTGCATGAGGAGCAGAACTTGACAGACGGCGGCCGACTGCCATATTTAGCCAGTTTGCCGACCTCTCCCCACTTCGAGCTTTCAGCCTCGTCATCTGTGCGCATCCGTTGGACTTCTCCAGCCTTGATGTGATTCGTCGGGTATCCTTGCGCGACATCGTATCCATCCACACTTCGAGCTGTTCGACCTCGTCACTCCGGTCGACGTTTGGACTTTCCAAAGCGCTCGGGGCGTAGGAGATCATGTGTCTGGTGAGATGGGATGCTGCATCCCTGCATATGCGACGGCTACGCCGGGGACGTGGCAGTTGATGCCATGAAAACGACACAGGGAGGCCCCTTGTAGGATGATGAAATTCTAAATTAGTACGCGCAAATCTAGAAAGATTTGGCAGCGGACACATACAAACGCTTTGCTTCCCGTGGAGACTACTAGAGATCAGCGAGAGATATTGGAGATGGGGCGGGGGCGGGATGCGGACAACTTGAAGGTTGGAATCTGTCTCTCGAATCTTGCACTTGGGAGATCAACGAACCGAACCACAGGATGAGTGGACGGGGCGTACGCCATGCCTATTCGATAGGAATACAGTCAACCTTCCCGTGACACCAACCTCTCTGAATAACAGATTTTGAACGAACCTATCGTCACCGGTGACTGTCCTGCTCCTGCATCCGCTGTCCGGGCCTGCTGTTCCCTCCAGGCCATTCATTTTTGCCCCCATCTAACCACCTGTTCGGGCATCCCCCCTTCCCAGTGTCCTCCCATCTGCATCTTCCCGCTTCTCAGTATTTACACGTCATTCACGTATTCCAACCACAGAAACCACTCATGCTGGGTTTTTAGTTGAGAATGAAAAAACGCAGTGCAGTGGCGATCTCATTTCTCACTTATGTGTGACAATTATGTAAGTAATCGTTTATCGCTGCCTCGTGCCAATCCCTCGAATTTGAATTTCAAGCATGGTCAACATGAGGCACAGGAGCGACGCCTTATACTCTTCACCCTCCTAACACCACCATGATCATCCTTCTCGCAATTCTCGCAGCTACCCACGCATACCCTGTTGGCATACAATCACCACCCGTCCTCTCTCTCGACCAACTTCAATTCCCTTCTTGTAATGATCCCAATAATTCCCGGTCGCTCTGGGACATTATCCGCAGCTGTGCCCTCACCATATTCTTATGCACATGGGTCTCCGTGCATCCCAATATCCCGGGTCCTGACGAGGGGTGGCCGAGGGTCACAATACGACGTCTGGGACTCATGATTGCTACCGTTGTCGTTCCCGAAGCAATCATCGCATGGGCATTACGACAACGATTTGCTGCCGGTAAACTAGCAGAAAGCACAAAGGTGAGTCTTGAAAAGTGAGATTGAAAATCAATTTTGACCGCTAGATGCAGGAGAGGGATGGACTCTTACCCACGGATTCTTTGCGACCATGGGCGGTTTCATGGAATACGAAGGAAACCGGCCCATCCGAGTGCTGTTGCCCAAAGAACTAGAATCCTATTCTCTGACGGGCAATGGCGATTTCCCAAGGATTTCGAAAATGGAGATCCAGGACAAGAGCAAAGGTGATTTCATCTCCAAAGCCGTCGTCATCCTCCAAACCAGCTGGTTTGTGCTGCAATGCATCGCTCGAGGAGCGCAAAGTCTATCAATCACCGAACTAGAACTCGCTACGATTGCCTTCGCAGGTCTCAATTTTGTGATATACCTGCTTTGGTGGGACAAGCCGCTGAATGTGCAGTATGGGGTGCGCGTATACAAGAAACGAACGACTGAAGATGCTGTGGATGACGGACATGTCGAAGCCCCAGTTGGATTTTGGGTCGCTCTTGGAAATGCACTTTCAGAGCTTCCAGCGGCGATTGTCAGTGGACCATTCGAGGAGGAATTGGACGACTGGTCGTGGCTAGCTCGTGTTCTCACTTGGCCAATCATCAAGCCTTTTTTCGTAATTTTGATTGGCCCAGACGACGATAAGGTGGGTGAGAAGAGGGTCAGCACCTTTTCTCCCAGAGGTTGGGAGAACGATCTTTACGCACTGCTCCTTGTGATCGCCATCGCGTCGGCCTTCGGTGGGATTCACTGCATTGGATGGTCATTCGCTTTTCCCTCTAGCATAGATCGAACACTCTGGCGTATCGCTTCAGTCTCTATAACCAGTATTCCAATTGCTCTGCTCCTACCTATAATTCTGGCTAACCTGATTCGGGATCGCCTTGAGGACTCGGATGCAGCTGGTTTCATTGTGCTCTTTTTTCTTGGACTGCAATTATTTCTTTATGTACTTAGTCGATTAGTGTTGCTTATACTCACTTTCGTGTGCCTTAGATCGCTTCCTCCTGCAGCATACCATGTTGTACACTGGACCTCATTCATCCCACACGCATAATCAGTTTACTCTTACGAACTGCCTTCGTACCTATCCCAATAAAATGGTTCTGTATTATTTACTACTGTCCGAAGACGGAAATATTTGTTCCCTGGAACTGCAGGTGGTAATGATTACGTAACATACGAATGTGATATTTCGGCGGACCACTTTCCCGTCTCTACTCAACCTCCTCCTTGTCGATGAACCTGTCATTATACGTAGTCAACGCGTTCATCGTCCTCGATACGGACGGGCATCGCGTCCTTGCCAAATACTACTCGCCCAAAGCACGGATGCAGTTGGGAGAGCGAGATCCCAACAAGGGCTTGCAGAACCTGAAGGAGCAGAGGGCATTCGAGAAGGGATTATTTGCAAAGACGAAAAAGCCTGGGGGTGCGTTTGGATCGTTTATTCTTTCTGCTCAGGCCTCACTGACGCGACACATCCATCTGCCCACCCACGACCGCTTCCTGCAGGTGACATCGTGTTGTACGACGGACACCTGGCGGTGTACAAGCACTCGCTAGACCTCATATTTTACATGCTGGGGGGACCACAAGAGAACGAACTCATGCTGCAATCTGCGCTGATCGCGTTTATGGACGCGATACACCTGCTCCTGCGCAACCAAGTGGAGAAGCGGGCTGTGTTGGAGAACTTGGATTGTGTCATCCTCTGTCTGGACGAAACGATAGACGACGGGTGGGTGCTTCGTGCCCCTCCATCCTTTGATCTCTCATTTTGACCTTAACAGGATAATTGTCGAGACAGACCCGACGACGATTGCGTCGCGGGTGAGTCGACCTCGGGCGGACACGACGGAGATTGTGATCAACGAACAGACGATTATGAACGCGTATCAGACGGTGAAGGAGAAGATGCAGCAGCGGATGGGGCAGTTCTAGTGTTGTATGTAGCCAGATGGGGATATGAGTGATTAGTCATCCATCACGGCCGTTGCCGAGGGCGTTTGGGCGCGGTGGTTGAGGTCGACCTCGTCCTGCCATCAGCCATGTCTGCTAGGCGACAGGCGTCCACCACTTCCCTCTCAAAATATGCCAGAGATGGCTCCCCAGACCCCACTTCCCGCTCTCTCGACTTTTGCAACGCTTTCTGGGGCCCAAATGACACCGGTGTTGACGTGCTACTCGCGAGAATGCGCGGCGCAGCCAGAACCATGGAAGAGCTCCGTAACTTTTGGAAGGAGAGGTACCCCGATTTTCATCCCTCTCTCGTCCTTCTTCTTTATTCCTTTTCACAGGGCCGCCATCGAGGAGGACTACGCGAAGCGCCTTGCTAAACTCGCCAAGCTGACCTTGGGAAGAGATGAGATTGGGTACGTGTCTAGCGGGCCTGGCCTTGATGACCACGGGCTCTATTGACACGCAACCTCAAGCGAATTTCGCAACTCGCTCGATACCCTCCGACAAGAGACGGACAAGCAGTCGGGCTTCCACATCCATCTCGCACAACAGATCCGAAACGAACTTGAAAACCCCGTCTCCGCCTTTGTTATTCGTCAGGCACAACACCGTAAATCCTATCTCGCAGCGGTCGAGAAACAGTTCAAAACGAAGCAGGCGCAGGAGTCCCACGTCAACAAGGCCCGCGAGAAATACGAGCAGGATTGTCTTCGCATCAACGCTTACACTGCCCAGAGACCCTTGTCCAGGGCAAGGATCTCGAACGCATCACCGTCAAACTCGAACGTGCTCAACAGACCGTCCATACCAACGAACGTGAATATTCCAACTTTGCCCGCGCCCTCCAGGATACCCTCGCCAAGTGGGAGCAGGAATGGAAGCTGTTCTGTGACAGCTGCCAAGATCTTGAAGAGGAGCGCATGGACTTCACCAAGGATAACGTGTGGGTCTATGCCAATGCCGTCTCCATTGTCTGCGTATCCGATGATGAGGTATGTCGTCGCCTACCTCCTTCTCACACGTGATCTCACCTGACGGTGGTCACCAATCGTCGTGCCCTCCAGTCTTGCGAACGGCTCCGTCTGGCTCTCGAGTCGTTTGAACCAGAGAAGGACCAGGAGACTTTCGTTCGGGATTACGGGACGGGGAATGCTATGCCAGACCCCCCACCGTTTGTCAACTATTCCTCTGCAGAGGGTGCTCTCACCTCGTCTGCATCAAAATCACAAGTCGCCCCGCTCAATTCACCCGTGTTTCGCAACGCATGAATCGACAGCCAACTGCACCTCCTCCGGCCGACGAGGAACCCTTGGTGAACACGGCGGGCGTCGGTTCCGGTAATCGTGCGTCTAATCCCAGTGATCCGGCGCCCGCTCGTGCCACCAACCTCTCCAGGGCAAGCACGCGGCGGAATCCCCCTGCCTCTGTAACAACGAACGGTAACACTAACGCCCATGTCCCCATCAATGGATTCTCGCCTAGTTCCTCACCAGTCCGCCGTCATACTGCCAATGTCACTTCGCCAACGTCCACACAGCTGATCAACCCTACCCAACATGAGCTTGTTGTAGGTGAAAATTCATACAGGGTCGATCTTTCGAAAGATCAGATCAACACTCGTGCTCCCCCCGCCCTTCGAAGGTCGGCGATGACATGGATCCCATGGTACAAGCGATGGCAAATCTGCGAACAGCGGCTAGTGCCACTGTTGGGCGTAGTGCAACGCGCAAAGTCACAGCTCCGGACGCTCTGGGACCGGCGGCTCTTCCTCGCCCGCCCGCCAAAGCGCTCACACCACCCGCACCTCTTGCCTCTCCGAGCAGAAATGTTGATTATCGCAACTCAGCTGAGATCGTTGTCGGCGTTCATCCAAATATGCAGGGTCCCCCTTCGCGCTCAACGTCGCCTGTGCCACCGACTGCCAGTTTCATGCAACCCCCAGTACAGGCACCCGCGCCTGTGGTGGATGCAGTGATCGATTCGTACCATCAAAGCTTCCCCGGCGAGCATCGGGGCCGACCCAACAGTCGCCGCGCGAGCTTCAATGAACCGCAGCCAGGAGTTTCCCCCTCGCAGGTCGTTCAGGGGAATCTTTTGGAGCGCCCAGTTAGCAGAGAGGGGCATGCCGGCATTGGTGCCAATGGCCGTTCTCGCAGCCCATCTATCAACCATCCCGCTTCCCGTAGCACCTCACCCATTCCGCCTGGGCCCGCCCGTGGTGGTAGTATTAACCGCCTTGATCAGGGTGCAGGACAAGGACACCATCGCGCTACGACGCCCAATAGCGTGGGTATCTCCCTTGACCCTCATGGAAATGTCGCTATGGACGCGATGGCAGATGTGTTTCGCCAGCAGCAACAACAACAGCAGGTCGTCCAGCCAAGGCAAGTGCCACAAGCGCAACCGCCACCGCCGATGCAACCGCCGCCGCCTGCACCAATACAATACCAGCAGACCCCGGCGCAACCCCAACAACTGCAAGCATCCGGAGGTGCCGCTGCGCGGGCAGCACAACGCCAGACAGGTGTTAGCAATACATACGTGGCACCGGTTAATTGGCAGACTCAGGCCCCCGCTCCGCCGCCACAGCAGTACGTCCCACCACTACCAGTGCAACAGCAACCTCCCCAGCACACGCCTGCGTACGCACAAGCTCCCCATCCATATGCGAACGCACCGCCGTCTCAGGTATACCACCCACAACTGAGCTACGGCGTCCAACAGCCGCCACTGCCACCACAGCAGCCAGCAGCAGCAGCAGCAATTGAGACAGCAAACGGTGCAACACGGCCCGACAGCTTCAACCGGTGGAGACTATTACACGCCGCAACACCAGATGTACGCGCCACCGCCCCAGCAGCAGCGGCAGCAGTATCAGCAGCAGCAGCAGCAACACCAGCACGTCGCGTATGGAGGCGGCGGCGGATACAGGTCGCTCAGTCCTGGTCCGGTGAACAGGAGTCCGTCGCCGCAGCCAATGGCACTCACCCACCCGCAACCACAGTCTATGGCGGAGCCGCCGACGCGGCAGTACACGGAGAACGGACAGCCCGTACTTTTCTACGGTGCGTTTTTCTTTGTCTTCTTTTGTGGTGAGACGTGTGCTGAGATTTTTTTGTTTTGTGGCTTGGTGCTCTTTGTCGATCGATCGATATCGATGTCGATGCAGTGCGCGCACTTTACGATTACATCGCGTCGATACCAGAAGAATTCGATTTTCAGGCGAACGATATCATCGCCGTCACCGCTACGCCCGAGGACGGATGGTGGAGCGGGGAGCTGCTTGATGAGAATCGGCGCGTGCCGGGCAAGCACATCTTCCCGAGCAACTTTGTGCATCTGTTCTGAAAGTCACCTCCTTCACGCCTCACCGCAATGGTTCCTCTTTCTTTTTCTTTTCTTTTTTCGGAGGATCGTATCATGACGTGCCCCTCTAGCGTGGCTGCTTGTACGCGTGTTTTGTTGTGCGACGTATTTATATATGCTCCCTCTCACACACCTTTCCCCCCCATTTTTTTGCCTTTATGTGCGCATGTATAGTGCCATGCAGGCTACGAGTGATGGTCGGGCTGTGACGGACTCTTGAGATGTTTGTTGTAGGAGAAATTGACCCATTCACCCCTTTTTCTTTTTTTACTGATCATGGAAGGCCATCTGTGTGCAAATACTACTAATACCTTCTTTACCGAGAGAGTCTACCCTACAAATTGCAACTATGGATGCGTTTTGCTCGTTTGTGGAGTATGTACGTCGCGTTTGGCCTGACATTAGCTCACCGCGTGACTTTTACTTCTAAAACTGCCATCGCACGACACGTTGTATAATCCTAGGTAAGTACAACTAGACACGATACGTATTGGTTACATTCAATCCGATGTACGGGATCCGGCGAGAAAGTGTGCGAGAGGAAAGGAAACACAGGTTACCGTCAACCGGTAGTCACATGCGCCGCGATCAAATCCTTCGCGAGCGCATCTCTAGGCGTGATGACACACCCAAACTCCCCCGGGGACCTTCCCACATCGGGCAAAGACAAGAGGGAGAGAAGGAGAGAAGGAGAAAGTTGTGTCAGCGTGCCATTTACGCGCAGAGAGAGGGGCAGTGAACGACGGAAGTGGAACGGGAAAACTGGAAACTGGGAAACTTGGTGCGCACACTCACATGATGAGCCCGCTTTCCCTGGCGCCTGTACCTCCTGGGCCTCGATGGCGCCGCTTCCGGTGCCAGTGCCAGTGCCAGTGCCAATGCCAATGCCGCTAATGGGGTCCTCCTCCGGAACGCCGGTCGGCTTGGACAGGCTGAAGACGGCGAGGACGGACGCGGCGAGGATGAAGAGCGAGGCATCGACAAAGTGGCGTCCTGGGCAGATGCGCTTGCCTGCGCCGAACGCGAGCGAGATCAGCTGCGGGTCGTTGAGCCGCGGTTGGCCCCCGCCTCCGCCCCCACCGCGCGGTGGTGGTGCGGCCGGCGCGCTCAGGAAGCGCTCTGGGTTGAATGTTGATGGGTCTGGGTAGAGCTCTGGGTCGTGCAGGACACCCCTAGAAAGTAATGATCGGTGATGGTGAGAGTCCGAGAGGAATGGATGGATGGAAGGGGTGTGAGGACTAGATGGACATACCATGCGTTTGCTATGATTGTAGCGCCTTAGATGAGATGGGGCAGGGAAGAGGCGTGTCAGGCAGGTCATGATAGTGCCTAGCAAAGGGCGAATCGAATCTGACCTTTGGGAATGAAGAAGTCTTTATAGACGCCATCCTGAGTCGATGCGTGAGGGAACCCTTGAAAGCATGATACTCATCAAGCCGCCGGTCCACAAAAACACGAGTGGGCAACGCGTACCGAGCGGGAGTGCTGGCCGCCACCTGAGCACCTCCTTACACATTGCATCAATATATGGAAGCTGCGGTCTATCGTCAAACGTAGGCAGCCTGTCTCTTCCGATGACCGAGTCGAGCTCGGCCTGTGCCCGCTTCTGCACTTCAGGATATAGAGTTAGTGCGAGGAATAGAGTCATGAGCGAAGCCACGCTCTGAGTCGCATGCGTCAGTTGAGACGGAGGAATATGACAGAGAGCGCCCCACCGTGTCTGAGCCAGCTGATACGATTGCCATCAAGTAAGCCCTGTGCATGATGTCACCCAACAGACCAACGATGGCTCACCATTGAACAGGGACCCTAGAGCCTCCTGCACAACCCTCTCTTGTTTTTGCCGTTCTGGTCCGCTTAGATGCTCTACATCCCGGAGGTGCTCGCTCGCTAGAGACTGTGCAGCAGTACCCTCTCGCTACGAACGCCATTAAATCGAGGGAGAATGCAGGGTGTACTGAATACTACCTACCATGGATGTCCACACAAAGTCAATTGGCCCGGTCTTCATCGTCTCACTCAGTCTCCTACATTTCTGCGCGACTGCCTCTTGACTGAGGAACGGGATCCAGGAATGGATATGCTTTACTGAGAGTGGCCATCAGCCAGTAGGATGCAACGAGGCGCATGAGATCCACGCACTGAATGGAATATGATTCATCAAGACCGCGCCAGGCAAAACTGACTCCGCCAAAACCTTGTTAAGCTCCACTGGTGCTACGATCAAGTCGTCATCGTATGTTTTCAAGTCGTACCCGTATGTGAGGGACATGATGAGTTTCCCCTGAAGGCTGAACAATCACCAAGAGTCGGTCATGAGCGTCTCTGGAGTAACAGTAAAGCTGACAGCTCGATGTGGCTCCGAAAATGTTTTGGGGTTAAGAAGAGTTGACCGAGGAACGAGCGCGTTTTTTCCTCCATCATGTTGCGGTACGAGATTGGCGCAGCAGGTCGAAGGCTGCGATCTAATAATTTGCGGCCTTCGCTCCAGACATCGCCCTTGCTAAGAGCAGGCAGGAGCCAATCCACTCCCAATCTGACGTGTTGGGAATTATAACGTGATGGAAAAAGATAACGCGCAAAGTCAGGCGTACACCTCATGAAGCGGAAACGAGGGTCGATCTGAGTAGAGTTCTCCACGTCTTTCGAGCAGGTCTTTGATAGCAGATGACGAGGACAACACCACGACGAGCTGGCCAAGAACATGAAGACCCACAATTTCACCTGACAACCGTTGCTCTTAGTAATGGTATGGACAAAGACAGAGGGAGGATATGGCCCGCACCGTATCTCTTTGACATCTTTGTGTATGCTATCCAGGGTCGCTGGCTAGGGACGTCGAGCAAATTTCCTATGATCGGCCATGATTGTGGACCAGGAGGATAGGGAAGACCTCTTCTCTTCCTGTGGTCGCGGAGGACAACAAGAAGATAAAGAGAAAGGGAGATAACGAAAAAATCCACGGCAGTAACGCTAGGAAACTGCATGGTTCAGCCAGGCTATTGGAAAAAAGAGAAGGCAGAGTGTCCTGGAGAAAAATGGCACATTCGTAAGAGGCGTTCTTTAAAGGTGAATCAGAACCGCGCCGGAATGTTCTGCTGTACGGAACTTGCCAGTGTTAGTGATTCACGAGCCCGATGAGATATGCCAGCGTTTTGTTGTTTCCGGTCGAGTGAATATACATCTTCTCAATG
This sequence comes from Russula dissimulans, assembly GCA_022376545.1. Classification (NCBI taxonomy): domain Eukaryota; kingdom Fungi; phylum Basidiomycota; class Agaricomycetes; order Russulales; family Russulaceae; genus Russula; species Russula dissimulans. The sequence continues at coordinate 16,960 of WTXJ01000163.1, read as the reverse complement.
GATAACTACGTTCCAAGCAGGAGGTTCGTTGTCGGGGTTATTTATTTTCTTTGTCATTTATTTTTCAATCTGATTGAAACTTAAAATAATTCAAAACTCAACTGACTTCGCCATCGCACACTCTAACTTACTGGCACTTGTACGATCCATCAAGACATCCCAAAGATTAACAACAAGGAGACCCTCAAGCCCCAATTACATCACCGTTGTCGGTTCCACACGTCTTGCAGGGGTAATGGAGCACTCAAAGCTCTCTGAAAAAGTTTTTTTGCACTAAAAAAGAACTACCTCTGAGGCGAGATAAATCCAAAGGCTCCATGAAGATGTTGCCAACAAAACAACTCCCGGAGCAGATGCGCTTCCAGCCAAGGCGAACTAGATCGTCACCGGGGTCATTTCGGATCCCGCCCATGAACGCCTCGATCAGCAACAACGGTAGTGGTTTTGCGTGTCAATCGGTGTGTGGGTGATCATGATCCTTATTTCCCCAGGGCGCCACCATGTGCCAACTCATCGAGTAGTTGCAGCATTTATAGATGCATGGAAGTCGTGAGATCACACTAAGCGCCACGGTCTCGCTCGTGCGAGACAGACTCGAGAATGCCTCTGCTCGCTTCTGCACATCTAGAGCGCAAAGATCATGTTGTCGACGCGTGGATATACCAACAGGGAAAGTTAACCGTTCCGAACAGACTGATGGATGCCTTCCAAATTGTCTCACCTGGATCCCTTGAAATGATCTTCTCCAGTATTTGACGTTCTGATCTGCTTTATGTTCTGGAGGACGTCCCGCTTCCCAGCGATGGCACGGCTATGTTTGGGGCCATAGCCGTATGTAGGTGTAGGAGAAGTTTTCTTTTAAAGGTCACAACATCATCTGCTATTATGTGAATCATCCCAATAAAAATCATTGCTCCGGTGATTGATATCATCGCTTGACAGGACCGTGCGGGTCTTGGGAGGCAGTTGGCCTGGGAGCGCCTCCCGCTGTGCGGTAGACGCCAAAGGGTGCCACGGACGCCCTGAACCACTGAATGACAGTCCTGGGGTATGGGCCTTTTCGGAGCGCTTATGAGTTCGTGATACAAGTTCTTGTTCCGTGCCATTTGAACGAACGATCTCAGGCTCTGGGCGGCCCCGGGCCGAACGCTGTGTCCCAACTCGGAGAGGCAAAATCGAGGATCTAAACCATTCCTGAGGTGTGTTTCCGCCAAAAGAAAATCTTAGTCGTCATCTGACGATGAGAATGTCGTGTATGTAGGTTGTGGCGGCTCTCGTGTCGTCGCGGCTTCCCTGCCTGCTGAAATGTTACTCGGCGCGGGTCCTACTAAGAACCGCGACGAGCTGGCAGTCCGAGGTTGTACCAGTGATGCCGTCGCGTCATCATTCAGGCCACTTCGCGAGTTGCCGCTTATGTCCTGCCAATCTTGGAGCTGGTGTACGTGATGGGCAAATTTAAAAAACCATTGGTTGTAGTCAAATGAGCACGGGATTGTATGCATTACACCTTGACAGGAGAGGATCCTTAAAACGTGTTTCAGTCGAGGACTTTGGGATCTTTGTGTAATCACCACGCGAGAACTAATATGATCAAGACGACAAACATATCATCTTGCCTTAAAGACTCGGCCGCGACTGTTCTCGTCTTTCATTGCCGGAACATGACCGACGGGACAAACAAGAAACAGTCATGCGAGCCTGAGGTTGGGACGACGCTCGGAACACTCCCTCTCGCTTCTGACCAATAGTGACACTACCAGGAAGGTGGGCCTTCTACCAGTCTTGTTAAACTACGGGCTTTGTCGCCTGTTTTCACGAAAAAAGGACGAAGCGTAACAATAGGCTATGAGTCACGAGCTGAAGTGCAACAGGCCTCAGATCCAAATACTCGCTTTAATCAAATCTTCAGCCTGTTTATCTCTTGGAGCAATAGAACATTCAAACGTCGCTGGTTTGCTTTGGGTTATTCAGTAGATTAGTCCCTGACACCGACCTGGGAATGTGGGTTGACTTACGGGGAAATCTCCCCCTCAACTATGGTCTCAACCTCAACAGGAATGTCGTTGCCATTCTCGTCTTTTGTCCTTTCCACATTAAACACGGACAACACCGACGATATGAAGACGAAGAGCGTGGCATCCACCAAGTGGCGCCCGGGACATATTCGCTTTCCAGCCCCAAACGCGAGCGCGATCGTTGGGTCGTCTCTGCATGTTCCGTCCTTGTTGAGGAAACGTTCAGGCTTGAATGTCTCCGGATCAGGATATAGATCTGGGTTGTGCAGGACCGCCCTGGGATCTCATATTAGGAAGATTCTGGGAAAGAACAGCTCGTATTGCTGTCTACTAACCATGCATTAACCATTACCACCGAACCTACCAGATGAACGAATCAGCACGGGACTTCACAGAACATGAACGATGTATCGGACCTTTTGGGATGAAGAAGCCTCGGTAGACGTCGTCCTCGGCGGAAGCGCGAGGAACTCCTGTGACACGATAAGTCAGGGCCTCCTTCCTCGCTATTGCAAACGAGATTTTTACCCATTGGAGTTACCATCCGCCACCTTGTTAACTCTTTGCACATTGCCTCGATATAGGGAAGACGCGGCTTGTCCTCAATCACTGGCAATCTATCTCTTGACAGGACAAGATCGAGTTCTGCTTGTGCTCGCCTCTGCACCTCTGGATAGAGGATGAGGGCTACGAACAGAGCCGTCATTGAGAATACGGTCTAAATACTGCGCGTCAGTCAGCAACCATGTGAATGAGAGGCGTACGCGCAGTATCGGAGCCGGCTGGCACTTAGAGTAAGCCTCGTTCCTCCATGGTGTGAATATAGCGCACCTTGGAACAAAGACCCCAGGGTTTCTTTGACGGTTTGCTCTGCTCTTTGCCGTTCTGGACCGCTCAGTTCTCTGCCAACTCGAGTTGCTCGCTTGCCAGCGACGCTACAGCAGTGCCCTCTCGCTACAATCTCATCAGTCGGGCTACCAGTGGACGCTAAGCTGCGAGCGTCATTACAGACCATGGCCTTTTTCACATGGTTGATTGGTTCGTTCATCATCCTCTTCCCTAACTCCCTGCACATTCCAGCCATGGGTTCATTCTTGAACCAAGGGATCCAAGAAGGGGTGTGTCGCACTGAAAACAAATGGCCATGAAACGCAGGGATGGAAACGAAAGGTGCGGTACGTACAGAATGGAAGATGATTTACAAGAGCTGCTCCGGGCAAGATAACTCGTGAGATAATCTCGCCGGTCTTGTGTGCAGGTACCAATATATCGTCATTCTCTTTCAGCTCATAGCCATACACGAGAGACATGATAATTTTCCCTTGTAGGCTGCGTATAGGTTAACAATTATTTATACGTGAAAGATAATACCACAGACAAGTCGATGTGGGTGCGAAAGTCCTTTGGGGTCTTGAGCATCTGGCCAAGAAACACACGTGTCTTTTCTTCGATCAACCGCCGATGCGGCGTTGCTACACCTGGTCGGAGGCTACGTTCCAATAACGTTCGGTTCTTGCGCCAGTATTCCCCTTTCCGCACGATGGGTAACAGCCAATCTACTTCCATTCTAGGTTGGGGTAAACATTAGCACGCAGCGCCAGTAGGAAACGAGGAGTGGGTGAAGTCTAGGCGCACATCTCAAGAATTGGTAGATCAGGTCGGTCTGCATATATTTCTCCACGCGTTTCGAGTAATTCCTTAATCGCTGTCAATGAACACAGCACCACTATGACTTCGCCAAGGACGCGGAAGCACATGATATCTCCTGATACTCCCAATTAAGAGACGTGACTCCGCGATGAACTCGTGCATACCATGTTTTCTTGACATATCGGAATATGCAGCCCAGGGTGACAACTTTGGGATATGAAACAAATTTCCTATCACCGGCCAACCGGGAGGCCCGGGAGGATAAGGGAGACCCCGTCGCCTCTGGTGGTCACGGAAAGTGACAAGGAAGTAAAGAAATGCGAAGATGGAAAGGAAGTCAACAACAGTGAGGGGCGAGGGAGGCATCTTTGGGATAAAGTATTGGCACAGGAGAGAGTACTACTGAGAGATTATATAGCCTGCCAAGTTATGGAAAGACCGTTGTTCGCACCTGTTACGTGATGGTTGCGAAAAGTCCCTTCAATGGATTTGCCAATGTCATATTCCTGATACAGTTTTGCATATTCAGTTTGTGGATAACTAAAATACGATGAATGGACACTCACAAACACTTCACGTTTACCCAAAGTTAGGACCCTGGACCCGATCGTCAGACGCTCTGTGCCTCATTTCAAAGTACGGCAGTGCGCAATGCCCCCACGGTTGGCCGCCTGTTCCATGTCAACGGTTCTGAAGAATACCACGGCTGCCTCGGGCATTCTGACTGTCAAATGTCGTCTGGAAAGGGATCCAACCTGTCTTACCTCCGAGTTCTGGACCTGATGTAACCGCGCAAGTGCCGTCAGACTGTGATTACAAGAACTGGGGAAATGACACGGCACTATTCGCAAAATGAAGGCGATTTGGTGTCAGCTCGTTCATTCACCGTACTTTCGGAGCTGTCGGAGATGGAATTAATTACAGGAATTGAAATACCGCCAGCATGGCCTCTCACCTGGTCGGGCACGCTCTCACAGATCAAATTTGTGAATAAGGATGGTAAGAGGATGCCACATAGCATGCATCGAAATGAAGGGTCCTGATCGGAAGCCTCGATACATGGAACATATCGTCGTAGTGAGTGATACGGTATCTATTTGTGGTGGTCTTCTCTCAATGCTCCGCACAAAGTGCCAGCGTGTCGGCCCGGTGTGAAAGTTTATCACTGACGCAGACTCCACTCTCAGACACATCTACTCACCTCTGTTGATCACAATGAAGCGACTTGGGCTTTGAAACTTGACGACGACAAACGTCGTCGTCGTCAACCTTGCTACCACGACGTGCTTAATGACAAGGCGGTAATCTCATCTGTGTTGCATCAGGAAAATACCCACTAGCTTTTTCACTTTTCAACTTTTTGAAATAAAAAAGGGTTTTATTCTATTTCTCTTCTCCTGAAAATGAACTTGCGAATCAAGTTTTTTTAAGTTCTAGGTTCCTTTTGACTTTTCGACTCGTACGAGTCCAAAAACGTAAGTGGCAGGTTTCCTGATTTGAGTGTTTAAGACTCAACCCAGATTGAACATGAACAGAATCATGCCGGACCGGGGTAAGAAGGTAAAAGCATGGACTGGGAAGAAAGAAATAAGGACATTAGCAGTGAATCATCATATCGGTGAGGTGAGGTCGCTTCGCCTACCCTGCTGCGCGGAGAAGACACGAATCCCTAGCGATGTCCGTGAGTAATGAAACTAACCAGCAACCGACCAGATTTAAATAACTTGCTCTTTAGGTGTCTGTTGCTCTTGCCTGCCATGCGCCTTAAGAGAAAGAGGCCAGCACCACTAGATTGGCGAGGAAAGTAGCAGGGGAACTCGACCAGGCAGGGACAGAAGACGATTTGGCTATTATGAGTATGAAGAACGTGAACCGTGGCGGCGCGGGCATCATGGTAGATTGTGAGACGTGATAACTAATGCTCATGCGTACGGTGGATGAGGATTTAGGGATGAAAAATATTCCCAAACTTGCATAATACCCAGTCCTACAGCGAGCACTGATTCGAGGGACAGTAGCAGGAGGCCGACAGAAACGCGCGGTCAATGTTCTTTGCTAACTGTGGTCGTAATTTCCTCTTCTGAAAAGACTGTACGTCCCTATTTTCTATGAGCTTTCCTTTCTGTTCCGTGAGAGCCAGGATGCATTGGAACGACTCCGTGGGAGTGGTAGCGCATAGGGCTAATGCGGGACGGGTCCAGGAACTCACTTGGATCGATAAGGATCAAGAGTTTCGATGAGATAAAGACCACTGAAAGCGCGCATGACCGCTTATTATGATATTATTTCATGGGATTCGAGATTCATATCTTAACACCGTTCAAGAAATGTGGTAGCATTGAAGATTATCCAAGTCAAGGAACGTTTGAGATAGCACGATGTCCTCAAAGCTCATACGGACTGGGCTTCGGCGAGGATAAGTTCTTCCGCAGTTTTATCCCTTGGAGAAATAGAGCAGGAGAAAGGCTTTGGACGGCTAAAAGGAAACATCAGTGGTCCACTCTCCGATCTCTTCAAGACGCGACGACTCTACCTTATGCCGTCCCCTGAAAATGGATACGCATTGTGCCCACTATCAGTGCAGTTGCCCTTCTCGAATTGAAAACAGAAAGCAAAGACGCGACAACGATGAATAATGTGATATCAACAAAGTGCCTCCCAGGACAGATACGCTTTCCGAATCCATATGCTGTTGCCAACACTGGATCGTCATGCAAGGTTCCATCTGGGTCGAGGAACCGTTCCGGTTTGAAGGAATCTGGTTCTGGGTACCTGACCGGGTCGTGCAAGATTGCCCTGCAAGTAGTTAATGACAACGCTAAGGGATTAGGCTGGTATCGCACCATGCGTTCCCTATCACAAGAGAACCTAATAACACAGAAAGGCTATCAGCGAAGGGAGGATAAATACCAAGACAACAAACCCTTGGGAATAAAGAAACCCTCGTAGATGTCATCTTCTGTGCTTGCGTGGGGTACGGCTATAGATCATAAGGCCATACATGGACCATCCGAGTCGCCATCTAGTCGACTTACCTACAGGAACGGTAGCTCCCCACCTCAGAACTTCCTTGCATATTGCATCAATGATCGGCAGGGATGGCCGATCTTCAAATGTCGGAAGTCGTTCTCTCCCAGTAACTGCATCCAGTTGCTTCTGTGCCATTATCTGTATGTCGGGACGAAGCAAAATCCCCACGATAAACGACATCAGGGAGGACACTGTCTGAGAACGGACACTTAAGTAGGTTGGCACTTTGACAAATATCTGCTGGAAGCGTACCGTGTCAACCCCGGCTAGGAACGGTTTCAGCGCTCACATCTCAGCCATTCATAGGTTTACTTACCTAAATACATCGATCCTAGAGCTCCGGCAATGACTTCCTCTACCTTTTCACGTTCTGGTGCGCCCAATTTCTCACTTTCTTGCAAACTCTCGAGAGCTAGTGAGGGTTGAGCGGTACCATGGAGCTAGGGACATTAACCTTTGCATATGCTCGAACGCTAAACCCTTACGATGCTTTCTTTGACGAATATCATTGGCCCATTGAGGACCTCCTGACCTATATCGTAACCATATCTGGCAAGTGGTTTGTAGCTCAACCATGGCAGCCATTCAGGAATATATCGAACTGAGGAAATTTGTCTTAACCAAATGTGACAACACCAAGAAGCCACTCACGGAAAGGAAGATCATTGACAAGCAAGGCACCCGGAAGGGTCGTTTCTGATGCGAGTTGGGCCATTTTCCTGGAAATGATGGCCCTCCTGTCATTTGGCCCTTGGACTTCATAGCCATACCCCATACCCAAGATTAGCTCTGTTAATAGGCTAGACAAAGGGTGAAATGTTTAGGAAGGTAGCGGGACTAAAAAATATCACAGACTATTCAAAGTGGGCTTCCCACTGATCAGGCTCTGTCAGCAGCCGGGAGAGGAGGGCGCGCGCCTTCGTTTGCTGCAAATGGCGGTATGCTATCACAGCCCCTGGTCGAAGGCCACGCTCAAGCAGCCTACGAGTCTGACGCCAAAATTCCGTGTATCTTACAAGCGGCACAAACCATCCCCACTTCATCCTAAACTTCATCAATGAAGCGCCATGCAGAATTGATAAACCCGGCTCGAGAACGCACATATTGTAAATCGGAACAGCGGGACGATCAGAGTATATGTCAGCACGCTTTTCAAGGAGATCTTTAGTCGCTTCGATGGAATGCAGTACAACGATGGTTTGGCCAAAGACATGAAAAGATATGATATCCCCTGCCATCGTTTCTCTTAGTATGAGTAGCCTTAGTAGAGAATGACCCTTACCGTGTTTCTTGGAGTGTTCGGAAAATGTGAGCCAGGAGAACTGTTTTGGTATATCAAAGAGGTTGCCGATTAAGGGAAGTGGTCGTGGTCCTGGGGGGTAGGGGAGTCCCCTTCGCTTTCGATGGTCACGGATAGCCAAGAATGTGGCGAGAGAAGACACAAGAACAAGAAAATCAAGAGTCGACAAGAGAGACACCATTATCGCAGGCCAGATCTAAGGGCGCCTGTCGATGTCTGAGGGACCTAGGAAAGGTTCTCGTTATATATACCTCTCTAACTGTCGCTCGCACGTCAACGGAGAAGCCCGAGTGATGAGCACGTGGACAGTATCCCACAGTATAGCGAATGCCGTGATCTTGGCCCCGGAGGGTTGCCGTGATTTACGCAACTATTAAACAACCTCATTGCGCCCAGGCTGTCAGGCCCGGGTGTGAGTGTCACGTGGCCCCGCCCAGGATGACCGACTTTGGTGTCCTACGAGTTTCGAGTTGAAGACCCACGACTCCGCTCTCTGATTCAGGTGACAGTGTGCCTGGATATCGGCCAGGTTCGGCACTAAAAGTACACACGAAGTGCCAGCTCAAGTAAGGTTTGCAGGACACGAGGTGGTGGTGAGAAGATGTCGGGAAGGAAGCAAACAAGCAATCGCAAGGATAGGAGTAGTTGAAATGAAACGCAAGACACGACGGAGGATACATGATTCAAGAATCTCCGACGCGGACTTTAATGCGGTGTTTTGGTTCATTTCCCGCGTAATGTCGAAGGTACTGTATTTAGTGCAATCAAATGAGTCACCGCCCGACAGGAAATTAAAGCGATCAAATGAGGGTGCCCATTCATAATTATTATGTTGCACCGCTCGGCGTCGACTGATTGCTCGCATACTCGCTGGCACTCAACTAGAGTTACAGTACCAATATTAGCTCGTCTGGTGCTTTGCACAAACATCAGCATTTCTGCATAAAACCTTTTTTCACTTATACCAGCTCGGTCGAGCTCGACCGAGGAAAAAAGGTAAAAAAAAAAGGTAGAAAAGGTAGAAAAGGCGAAAAGGAACCCGCAGTCCAAAAAAAAGTTGATTGGCAAACTAATTTTCAGGAGGAGAGATACACAATAAAACCCTCTTTTTTTAACAAAAGTTCACAAGTCAAAAAGTTTTTGCCTATTTTCCTGATGAATGAGTATTTACAGCTCTCGTGAGAACTGTGCGTATGTTAGTGAGGAGCATTTGCCGCGGCATGGCAATCCGCCACCATGACGTGCGCACTCGAAGCTCAACAAATCAGACTCAGAGTTTGAAAAAGTACGGTTGGTTTTCGACGTTCCCTTTGAGGCCAAATCGGACAGACGCCCGGTAATTATCTCCGTCCCGCAACTCTTCCAGAACACGGGGAGTCGTCGCTCTTTCGAGATTCCCGATTCTCCTGTGAGAACTTTGGCCGTAACCGAGGCTGCTGTGCCTGCTTGTTACACACAACAGAATGAATGACCGATTTGTACCCTCATGCAGCACCGCATTTCTACATTCACTATCACATGAATGCTCCCTGTGTATGTCTTCCGATCAGCCACACGTCTTAAGGGGTCGTAAAATGCAGGACCACAATCGATTATCGTGATTATGAAAGACGCCAATGATAGTTGAACATAGGGACGAGGATCGCGAGATGCGATTATGAGCGTTCGCGCCACAATCAGTTCCATTTCTCAGTCGCGTGACGATTTGTTAGACGAATGGCACTTCTGTGCCCGGGGTGAGACTTGGTAGTGCTTTGCACGGGTTCGAGTTACAGTAACACTGGCAGGAGATCGACTGAGTTCACCACTTCCAAGGCTCCGAGTCCGGGATCTCTTCCTGGGAAAGATGCGGCGGGACGACTCCGTTGGGACAGTGAAGCAAAAGAGCAATCCAGCACAAAATACGAGATGTTGGGAACTCATCTAGATCAGAAATAGATAGCGTTTTTGATGAGATAAGGAAAACCACATGTGTCGCGTGGCTAAATTCCCAGGAGCTGAGCGACAGTGCGGAAGACATGCAACCCATATTCGACACAGCTCGGGCCACTTTACTATGAAACTTGAGGTTAATATCTTAACACCACTTGGGAAATAGAAAAAATAGCCCTGGGTCGAGGAAAGTACGGGTGGTAAAAAAGTCAAAATAATCACCGTGATTGAGCATCGGCGATGATAAGTTCTGCCATGGTTCTATCTCTCGGAGTAATAACGCAGTGGAAAGGCTTTGGACGGCTAAAAAAGCAAAATGATAGTGGTCAGCTCTCTGAGTCCCTTCTACATCATTAACAAAGTACGATAACTCCACCTTATGCCTGTGCCTGAGTATGAATATACACCAGGCCCACTGTCAGACGGGTCGCCCTTCTCGATATTGAACACCGAAAGCAAGGACGCGACAATGATGAATAACGTGGAATCAACAAAGCGTCTCCCGGGACAGATACGCTTTCCAAATCCAAATGCTGTTGCCAACACTGGATCGTCACGCAAGGTTCCATCTGGGTTGATAAACCGTTCTGGTTTGAATTCATCTGGTTCTGGGTACCTGACAGGGTCGCGCAAGATTGCCTGCCAGTGCAAGGATGTTCAAGACAAGCAAACAGGAGGATGGCTATATCGCACCACACGTTCCCCATTACAATTGCACCTAAAAAAATGAATCAGTCATCAGTGAAGCAGACGTTTACGTTAAGATAGCAAACCTTTAGGGATGAAAAATCCCTCATAGACGTCATCCTCTATGGTGTTGTGGGTAGCGCTGTAGATAGTGAAATTATTTCATCTGTAACCGCCTGCTCGCAAACTCACCGAGAGGAGTGACAGGTCTCCATCTCAGGACTTCCCTGCATATCGCGTCGATAAAGGGCAGCCCTGGACGATCCTCAAATGATGGAAGTCGTTCTCTCCCAGTGACTGCATCAAGCTGATTCTGCGCAGTTGTTTGTATGTCTGGATGAAGTAACACCGCTACGAAGAAGGACATTATAGAGGACAGCGTCTGAGAACGAATGCTTGAGGGTTAGCATACGGACGCATATTTGCTTGGACGCGTACCGTGTCTACACCGGCTAGAGAGGATTTTATTATTCATGTCTCAATCATTGGTATGTATACTCACCCGCATACATCGATCCTAGAGCACTAGCAATCACTTCCTCTCCTTTTTCACGTTCTCGTCCAAAGAGCTTGTCATTCTCTTGCAAATTTTCAAGAGCTAGTGATGGTTGAGCAGTACCGTTGAGCTGAGGAAACTTGACCCTTTGAACACACTTGAATGCCAGATTACTCTCTTACTATGCTTTCTCTGACAAAGTTCATCGGCCCATGCAGCACCTCCTGGCCTAGATCGAAACCATAACGAACAAGTGGTTTGTAGCTAAACCATGGAAGCCATTCAGGAATGTATCGAACTGAAGCAATATATAGTAACACCGAACGCGATAATGCCTAAAGGAGTACTCACGAAGAGGAAGATCGTTGACAAGCACGGAACCTGGGAGGGTAATTTCAGATGCAAGTTGGGACAAATTTCTGGGTGCGTCGATCCTCAAGTCACTTCGCCCTTTGACTTGATAGCCATACCCCATACCCAAGATAAGCTCTCCGAGTAGGCTGGACGATTTGGAGAACGCTTAGGGGAATGGAACGGTGATAGTAGAATACCACAGACTGTTCAGGGTAGGATTCCCACTTCTCCTGGTTCGTCAGTAGCTGGGAAAGGAGGATATGCACCTTTGATTGCTGCAAAGAACGGTATGCCATTATTTCCCCTGGTCGAAGGCTACGGTCAAGCAGCTTGCGAGCCTCACGCCAAAACTCTGTGTATCTCGCAAGCGGCACTATCCATTCCATTTCATCCTGAGTTTTATCAATCAATCGCCATGTAAGACCGATAACCTCGATAACCCACATCTGGTAGATCGGAATCGCAGGGCGGTCAGAGTAGATATCACCACGCCTTTCGAGGAGATCTTTGGTTGATTTGATTGAGTTCAATACGACGATCACTTGGCCAAAGACGTGAAATGACATGATATCCCCTGCCATCCTTTCTGTTAAAAAGTAGCTGTACCAGAGTGTGATTCTTACCATGTTTCTTTGAGAGTTCAGTGAACGTCAGCCAGGAGAACTGTTTTGGGATATCAAAGAGGTTTCCAATCAAGGGAAGCGGCCGTGGTCCTGGAGGATATGGGAGTCCCCTTCGCCTCTGGTGGTCGCGGATAGCTAGGAATGCGAGAAGAGAAGGCACGAGAATAAGAAAATCAAGAGTTGACCAAAAAGACATCATTATCAGAGCCAGGGTCAAAGGCGTGTGCTTCGATGCACGAGGGGTCTATGCAAAGGTACTGGTTATTCCTAGTAGTTATATGCGTTTCTAGCTGTCACTCGCATATCAGAACAAATAGAAAACGGGGAACCCCGGTAAGAGAAGCTTGCGGCGCACAGTATCCCATACCTACACAAGTAGACAAGTTCCTGGTCATTGAGTTTGGGTTTGACGGACGGCACAACTTCCACCCGGCCCTTCCCAAGGGGAGACAGGTGTCTCATACCAGATCTGCGATGCGCCCACTGCCATGAATGCGTGACTCAAGAAATGACGCCGAAGGTGTGTCGGGGGCGACACCAGTTCTGGCGTGTACGCAAAGACGAGAGCGCAATACCATGAAGCAATTAAGCCGGCACGGCGGACCGGCAACCAGGCCAATCCGGAACACTCTTGCCCCACCCCGAGGCCGGTTCAGGGCAACTCTTCACTAAAGCCCCGACAAAAAGTCCCGTTTAGGTTTCCAAACACCAGGAACGGTGGTCAGCGGACTAGCCACAATCAGTGAGCGCAAAAGATGAAGAGGGTCTAGGTTCAACTTCGCCGGGCATTTCCCGGACCTCCTCCGTTGCATTTGCCTCAGGCTGGTTCGAAAGAAAGCAAACGGGCCCAAGCCGAGACCGAACAGAATCCAAATATTGTTACTCACATCATTGGCTAAGTTTTAGCAAAGCGGGAACACAGTTAACGAAATAACGGATCCTACCGCTGCCAGTGGATGGGGCTCACTTGCTAATGGGCCCGAAGGCGTTATTTAGAAGGGTACGTGTGCATATCTGCCAGTGTTTTTTCTATCCAACTGATTCGACACCGTTCCAATGGGGGCAAAGTACTTCGCCTGCTTGGACGAGTGCAATATCGTGTCTCCCTTTCTTCCCGATAACCCCGTGCTTGGGTTAACCAGTCCTGCCATGATATCCACACCTACCCATGCCATTACAATTCAGTCCTGGATTATCATGGTACGGTTTGATGATGAACAAGCACGGGCACGTTATCGGCGCTCAGTCCAAAGGCCATTTCTGGGCATTTCTGTGGCACGTTGAACCATAATTTAGAAAACAAACGAGATAGAAGAAGGTGCCTCACTCCAATGATCCGCATCTCTGTGGGGACTAGCGACAAAATTGCTATTCGTACAGCGCTACGACGGGCCAGAGTGACCAATCACTCATGCGCGAGAAGTCCACTACCGGTTCTTCCACTCGGGTATTCTCTATCGATTCTGGGCTTTGTGACGTATCCTGACAATTATCTGGGAACTTATCTTGACTAGCAGGAATATCCTTCGCGTTTGTCACAGGTACATGCCACGAGTGTCGTCCTTGGTCATGTCTCCATTTTCTCCAAGGCTTCACTGTTCCTCAGGTATGTGCTACTTCCCCATCGAGCGTGCATGGAAGTTGGAGAGACGCTCCTTGATTCCGTTCCTCTACGCTGCACTGTTTGATCTGCTCCGGCAAGCCTGAGAGGAGACAACTGCGGATGGGCATGCGACGCCATGTGTGTCAGACTATCGTCAAGGGAATGGCTGTTCTCATTTAATTCGACTGCTGTCACCACTCCTTTAACTGACCCTGCATACAAATGATAACCTATATATATTATCCATGCATGGCTTGGACTTGGAGAAGCGCGCGGTAAGGAACGAAAATGATCTTGCAGGGTTTCGATGTTTGGGCCATGTTAGCAGTGAAACATCTTAGCACGCTCCAAGTGAATCTCGGCGCTGGCACAGGATCTTACATCGATGATGACCATTTGCGCTATCCTATTGCCATCATGAATATCAATGTGATGACGCTGGCGAAACTTAAAGAGTGAGACATTGCCTGATTTTGGATGGCTCTGCGTGGGCGAAATGCTTGACTTGGGCCGTCTGCAACGCGATAAAGACCGTCATTATTTCAACCGTCATTGATGTCCAGGAAGCAGCTGCTACCTCCCGACACCATACACGACAATTGGACATCAACTTATCAGATAACACACCCAGCGTATTACATCACAGACAGACAACAATCAAGAAAGGCGATACATTAGGACAAACTATTCACCGAAATCAAGTCTTGTGCAACCTTATCTCTCGGAGCAATACTACATTCAAACTTTTCTGGACGCCTTCAAAAGTTCGACTGTCAGCTTGAAGAACCATTCATAAACGATAACCTCAACTTACACTACGATCCCACTGTGGACGGTCATCAGGGGTTTCACAGGATATCGTTGCCATTCTCATCTTTTGCTTTCGTCACATTGAATACTGAAAGAACTGACGAAATGACAATGAAGAGCGTCGCATCAACAAAGTGACGCCCAGGACAGATCCTTTTGCCAACGCCAAACACTAATCCGAGTGTTGGGTCGTCTCGGAAACTCCCATCTTTGTCAAGAAATCGTTCGGGTTTGAATTCCTCTGGATCTGGGTATGTCTCGGGATCGTGCAATATCGCCCTGAATCCTTTCAGATGAACGTCCCGACAGATACACAAACAACATACCAAGCATTAGCTACCATCGTAGTCCCTTAAAGTGAAAGATTAATGGCGGATTAAGAATCAAAGTGGACGACTCAGACCTTTCGGGATGAAATAGCCTTTGTAAATATCATCCTGACATGACGCGTGGGGAAGGCCTGAAAGTCAGGCCTTCAAACCTCAACTCTCGCAACTACTACAGAAAATGCTTACCCAAGGGCGTCACCATCTGCCATCTCATTAGCTCTTTGCAAATAGCTTCCAAGTAGGGAAGACGCGGCCTATCGTCGAATGTCGGTAACCGGTCCCTTCCGATGACAATATCGAGTTCCTGTTGGGCTCGTCTCTGAACCTGTGGGAAGAGGACAAGGGCTAGAAACAAGGAGGACATTGACGACACAGTCTTAATTGTACAAGTCAGGAAGAACGATGCAGAATTATCGAGAAATGCATACAGTGTCAGATCCGGCTAAAAAGAGAGCTCGTAAGTGCAATGAGTCCAATACACGGATATAATGTTTTGATACCAGAAAATATCGAACCGAGGGCCACCTTGACGATCTCCTCTTGCTTTCGACGTTCAGAACCAGTCAAGTTCTCGATCTCCCGTAGGAGCTCGCTTGACAGTGACTGCACTGCTGAACCATTATGCTATGGAATTGTCAGTCGACGTACGAGCTTGAGAATTACAATGACCACATACGATGGCACTCTTCACAAAATTGATAGGCTCATTCTTCATCTTGTCACCTAGCTCCCTGCCTAACCGGGCCAATGGTTCGTAGCTAAACCATGGGACCCATGAAGGAATATGCCGCACTATGAATGGCCGTGAGAGGCTAACACAACAGGGATAAAGTAGGAAATCGCACAGAATGGGAGGTGATTTATAAGTACGGCCCCAGGGAGGATGAGCGGTGACATTACTTCTGTGGCTTTAACGGCCGCAGCTATCATCTTGTCACCTTTCTTTAGGTCGTAGCCATATGCGAGCGACATGACGAGTTTTCCCTGAAGACTAGAATGACGTTAATGGCCGTCCGATGTAACAATGTAGCTAAACAACAGGTCGATATGGTCGCGGAAATCCTTCGGAGTTGCAAGAAGTTGGGCGAGGAACCAATAGGTGTTTTCTTGCATCATTTGGCGATATGATATCGTCGCACCAGGTCGAAGGCTGCGATCTAATACTTTTCGTCCCTCGCGCCAAGAGTCACCCTTCCGGGCATTGGGCAAGAGCCAATCCATTTCCGTTCTAGAAATCGGGGTTGTTAACCTCGCAGAGGATTGGGAGATGACTTTACGACTCGCACATCTCTACAATAGGCAAGGTAGGCCTATCAGCATATGCTTCTCCGCGCTTCTCAAGGAGATCCTTCACGGCTGATAGCGAACTTAAAACGACAACGACTTGACCGAAAATGCGAAGACAAATAACATCGCCTTGCCGGGTAAATATCAGCTCTGGAGAACAGGCGTTAGGAGAATGTGACCCGTACCATATTTGTCGGACATATCTCTGTAGGCAATCCAAGGCGACTCCTTGGGGACATCGAATAGATTGCCTATTATCGGCCACGAGGGCGGACCAGGTGGGTAAGAATGCCCTCGTCGTGTGATATGGCCATAGAATGTGACGCAAACGTAAAGGAACAATAAGGCAGCAAGGAAATCTGCGGCGTTGAGTGGACCCATTTATTAAAGGGCTAGTCTGACACTCTGAAGAGGTGGAAGGTTATAAAACCAGAATGTGCCCCTCCAAGTCGGACCGGATAGAGCCGGTAATCGACGAAGACGCTCCCTGAGAACGACACATGGTTTGGCCTTGTCATCATATGAGGAAACCCGATTTCCCACTCCAGGCCTTCGAGGTTCCAGCTTGGCGCGTTGTCTCACGCCACAGCGATGTCGGTCACCGCTTGGAAATCACAGATCTTTCCCCAGGCTCGTCAAGAAGACAGTGAAAAGATGAGGCCTAAGCAGGCTACAGTGGTCGTCCTACCGGCACGGCTGCAGCCGCGCTGTCATTCTTGGAGGATTCCTTGTGATATTAGTTTCTCGCCGCTAAGTAGAAGAGCCAGAGATCGCGGTGCTCAATCTCAGTCGTGGTCTTATCATGTCGCTCATGGGGGGCCGGCGTTGCGTGGGTCGCTTTCAC
>WTXJ01000162.1:0-45912 GCA_022376545.1 Russula dissimulans | reverse complement strand
CGCGAGCGCCTGCAAGTCGTGCTCGAGCTTCTTGATCGCGAGCTCCGCGTCGGAGGCCGCTTGCTTCTTGGCCTGATTACCTCGTCCAGATCGCGCAACTCCGTGTCGAAACGCGTCAGCGTCGCACGCTCTTCCCGCAGACGGCCCTCTGCCTCGCCGTGCTCCTCCTGTCGTCATAGCGATTTGCGTGCGCGGGGTCAGCGGGGGGTTTGGGTTTCGGAAGCGGGAGGGTGTGTACGCACCTCGCTCTTCGCGACTTGTCCACGAGCGCTTTGAGCTCCTTGCGCATCTCGTCGATCCCGGCAGAGGCATCGGCTAGCGCCTTTGCGGGCTGAGGCGATATCTGACTCGATTTGTTCTGTATTGACGGCAACAATGCAAAAAAGATAAAATTCCCAAGTGCACAGACCAAGCTCCAGTGTGCCGTCTGCATTTCTTTCTGTTGAGTCTTCACACTCACAGCTGTTTCTGCAGCGCTGCTTTTGCTTCTGAATGTTTGCCTGAGAGAGGAGAAAACCATCGAGTGCTATGAGCGCCTTCGGAGACATGATCGCGAGGAATCGGTATTTACCTTGAGCTCCTCCGTTTTCCCCTGCTTGTTGTTCTTGAATTCGTCCATGTCCTTCTCGAGCTTCTTGATCTCTGCCTTGGCCGCCACCTGCCGCTCTTGCGCGGCCTTTACGGCAGTCTCCATTTCCGCGATGGAGTGTTTAAGTTCTCCAATTTGTGCACCATCTTTAGCAAACAAAACCATCCGCTTTAGCACAAAAAAAACGTCGAGCCGTAGAAGGCGATACGCACCCGAACAGCGTTACTGCTCCCAATCTGCTCTTCCATCAAGCGTAGCTCATGCTCCTTAATCTCAACCCCACGTGTGTGTGCGCACCACGCGTCCCTCTTTGCGCGAGCGGCGACTTCCTCGCCCTCAAGTGCGGCGAGCGTCCTCTGCGCGTCGACAGCGCGCTCCTCAGCCGCGCGCAGCTCCTGTGCGCGCACGAGCACGCCGGACCCGCTCGGCGCAGCCCCGCCGGACAGCGTCCCGCCCGGCTCATACACGTCCCGTCGAGCGTGACGCTGCGCACGCCCACCTCCCGCGCGAACGTCACTGCCTGCGCCGACGCCACGTCGTCGCAGATCAGCGTGTCGTTGAACACGAACGCGATCGGCTCGGCTACCTCGTCTGGGTAGCCGACGAGCGAGAGCGCAGGCCGCACTTTGCCTGGTGCGAAGCGGTTCGCGTTTTGGAGTTTCCGTGCGAGGGGGGGGGGTGCGGATGGGGTTTTGGTGTTAGTAGTATAGAGAAAGGAGGGTTGTGGCGCACTTCAGACGAGAGCTTGAAAGCATGGATCTTGTTCAACCGGATGAGCGTCACGCGCCGCCTCGTTCTAGGAGGTCCTTTCCCATGCGTTCGTCGTCAACGACGACGTTGTACAATTTACCGCCTGCGGCAATCTCGAGCGCCGTGCTCTTCCCATGGTCTTCAGGCTTGAGTGCGAGGAGCGACGCGATGAGGCCCTTGACCTTGCGCGTGTCGAACCCGGGCGGCAGAGTATAGTTAAAATCAGGTTGCGGGAGCCTCGAACGCATTGCGTCCCGCATCTGCGTACGCACCGACATTGAGCACTCTGCTTGCAACTTGGAAGGGGGCAGGGGAAGATACCTGTGCACAGCGCTGTGCATTCCCCTTTGCCTGGCGCAGCGCCTCATCATGCGCAATCTGTGTCGGGTACTGCGAGATGACTGGTTTGCAGGTCGGGTCGGCGCAGCGGCGCGGTAAAGCGTTCAGGATCGAAAGGCGAAAGAACGAAGGAGGCAGACGAGATCTCTTAGGCCCCAAACAGCAACGCGCTAGACTTGGGATTTGGACCAGGAACGGGCTTCGGGGTTTCCCGTGCGTGACTAGAGTGACCAGGTGAACGGGGTAGGGTTCCGTAGGGTTCCAGCGTAACAGGGGTAGGGTTCCAATAATATATTTTTTCTCGATTTTTTTGTCAGCCGTGTGATGTGCCACGTGATGCGCGTTAGTCAGGCTGTTTTTTTTTTGAGAAACATGTGATAACAAATCGAAAAAAACCTAATATTATGAACCTATTTGAGTAGGTACATCTCACTGAAAGCTGGGGATTCCTTATAACGGCTCAGCAATTTGATCATGCCATTCTTTTGGAATCGAAAAACCGGCTGACTCAAATATTTTTCTAATTTTGGGTATTTTTTTCAGTTTGTTATCACATGTTTCTAAAAAGAGCCGTCGCGCCGCGACACTAATGGGCATCACGTGGCACATCACACGGCTGACAAAAAAATCAAGAGAAAAAATGTTATTGGAACCCTACCCCTGTTACGCTGGAACCCTACGGAACCCTACCCCCGTTCACCTGGTCACTCTAGTCATGCATGGGAAACCCCGAAGCCCGTTCCTGGTCCAAATCCCAAGTCTAGCGCGTTGCTGTTTGGGGCCTTAAAGTCGCGCGAGAAGAGAAGAGAGAGTGGAATGGTTATGATTTTGCACGCTGTTTCTACACGAGGTCTTTTGGAGGGTTATATACACTTTTGAGCACCTAGAGGAAAGTCTAAAAGCGATGGGGGCAAGAGCATCGGGCGACGTGGGCACGCCTTGGTGGGTGGCGGTGTTGAGTGCATCGCTAATTTGTCC
The DNA here is from genome assembly GCA_022376545.1 of Russula dissimulans. Classification (NCBI taxonomy): domain Eukaryota; kingdom Fungi; phylum Basidiomycota; class Agaricomycetes; order Russulales; family Russulaceae; genus Russula; species Russula dissimulans. The sequence continues at coordinate 43,256 of WTXJ01000162.1, read as the reverse complement.
TAAATCTCACACCGCCTCGTGAGTTAATATCTCGTGGTGTGAGTTTCAAACGGCGATATGACTTGGTTACCACCTCGTATGTGTCGCATAACGCCTTGTCTGGGGTTCGCAGTTTTTCGCGAGTTAAGTACAGCCGGATTTTCAGCACACGAGCCACTGCAATCCGGCAGCCAATCTGTGAGATGGGTGCCATCGGACTGTCAGCACATGATTCCACTGCAATCCGGCAATCGATATGTGAGCGCATGTGAGCTCGATATCATCTGTTTGTAGGTTCACGAGGTCTAGGCAGTCCAGCAATTGATGTGTGAGATCATTACAATCTGAACTGGGAAAAGTGTAAGCCCAACATCGTCTGTTTGTGGGTCCGTGAGGGCTAATCAACCTTGTGACGAGGTTGTGGGGCCATCAGTACATTTCAATCAATTTCAGTCAATTTCTTCAGATAACTTCAGTGAGCCGATCTTCAGATCCTGCATCACGCATTTCAGACATTTCAGACTTGTCTCACAGGAGATACATGCATATATTTCCGGTCACTGAAGATGACTCAGTCACTTCAGACTTCAGTTTGTTCATACTAATGAACTTATGACAGACATGCATGTCAAGCATGATTTGAACCCACAACCTCCTCAGGTCCAGTTACATAACACATGCAACTTAACTATTAAACCATCATGGCAATTCATGCTTTACCCTCTGAGCTATAGATAAGGACATTATACAATATGAATATGAAAGACAGCACCCATCGAGCCTGGAATCACAGTCGCAGTGGACAGTGAGGATGCCGACATGACAGAGACTGGGGAAGTGGAGGGCTCAGGGAGTCGGACTTGGAAGCGATCATGTTGAAGATGGAGACTGTGATGCCATGGCACATTGCCTGATGAGTTTATTGTAAGCACGAAGGTACGAGTCGACATGCATGTGAGTTCAGCAGAGTAGCACCCCGAGGGAGAGAGGGGAGAGAGGGAAGAGAAAGGACGAGATATACAAGTTGAGACATGAGTCTTTTGACTTGTGTTGCCGACTAAGGTGTGCAAATCCAAGTAGACAAGATAAGAAGTAAGAGAGAAACAGAGTCGATTTCGAATGCAAGTTGGCGCAGCGGCTTGGTAAAGCATTCAAAGTCAGGTAACAGAAAGCAGGAAGAAGGTTCAATCTTGAGCACAAGTCAGCACAGCCGTGTGGTGAAGTGTTCAAAGTTGGAGAGCAAGGAGAGATACAGGTGAGGAGGGCAGACAAGAGTCTTGAAGTCGTGCAGAAGAGCCTGAGCCTTGAGAAGATGAGAGATGGGATTCTATGAAGATTGCTTGCTCTACACAAGCTCTTTTGGAGGTTTATATACATTTCGTGAGCATCTAAAGCGAAGTCTGAAATAATCTAGAATGTATCATACTGTTCCAGGGTGACAAGTGGGAAAAAAATGCGAGTGAGGCTAACTGTATGGGTACGGTTGGCAATGGGGGTGAGAAGGTTGGTGGACGTGGGCATGCTTCGAGGTCACCATTGGTCGTGGGCAATGTCGAACAGGTGGTGTACTGTACTGTAAAATAAAGGGATATGAAACAAAAAGAGACAGGATGGGCATACGAAAATGGTAAACTAGAATGGAGTCCTCAGCAGAGGAGTCTAGGAGGGAAATTTGATCAAGGGTTTTGAGGCACAGTGGGCTTGAGCGAGATGGTGGCTTGTTGTTGGCCAAGCAAGGGGTCCGACAGGGTTTTGGGTGATGAGCAGGTCTTCGGCGCATGGTTGGTTTTGAGGGCAATGAAAGGGGTTGAAGGGCAACAAGGCAGGACGATGAGAATGGGACGAAAAGAGTAAGGGCGTGGCTGATGAATTGAGGGTGTGTGTGGGGGCAATAGCAGATATGGTGGTTGTGGCTCCGGATGGCTATGTGGGCACTCCAAATCACTCATCTTGAGCTCAATGGCCATCCTCACCTTACATCACACACAGCCTCGTGATAGCACACAGTTCTATCACAACCTGGTAAACACCTCAGGGGATATGTACATCCAGGTATCAGACTCACATCGACGAACAAGATCAGCACAAGCTGGCATTAGTCTTGTGCAAGCGCATGGTTCTGTCACAACCTGGTGAACACCTCAGAGGATATGTACATTCAGGTATTAGACTCACATTGAAGGATGAGTCCAGCACAAACTGGCATAAGTCTTGTGTGGGGTTATGAATGGGAAAGAGTGGGGTAACAGGCCTGCAAGTATATCACAAGGCCATGTCAGACTTAGAACAAGGTGTGAGGTGCGTGAAGCCTCATAAGCTACTATCAGCTCACATCAAACATGTGAGCACCACACTGCCTCGTGGGATTTGTTTCAATTTACCGATGTGGGCGTACTGGAAAGTTAATGGAACTAGAGAACAGGTGTATGAAAAGAGTAAATCAAGGAAGGGACACTCCTTGACCTCTTACCACTACCATGTCCAAAATTCCCACACATCAAGTGGAGGCATTGAGGATGAAACTCATCTCCCTCTCTACTGCTCTTGTTAATGAGCTGGATAACTTCCACACCAAATACCCCTCTCATCTACCAGAACTCGACAAACTTCTCAACCCCATCTTAAACCACCCCATCTCAGTAGAACTGGCAATCAGGAACAAAGCCCCATTCCTAGAGCCACCCAGCCCCCCTCTGAATTGAAAGATATTCAAACCTCACTTGCCTCCATCACCAAGGCACTTTCTGACCTACAGAGAAAGGTCAACTCAACCCTGCACACCAGTGCCCCCAAAGCCCCCACAGCGAACAGCAAGGCCCCATCTAAGTCCAACCCTAAGACCTACTTGGCCACTGCCGGGTCTAGAGCTCAGCCCCACAGCCTGGTGCTGTCCCTATCACATCTAACTCTGCCTTCTGCTGGCCGGCCAACCCTGGAAAGCATATGCGCTTCCATCAACTCGAAGTTAGCCAAAACTTCCCACAGCCCCACCAGAATAGCCGCTGCTCGCTGGATGGCCAAAGGCAACCTCATCGTTTTCAGCTCACCCAACACCCCTCCCAGTGCTCTACAAACTGCAGCAGCCCTTATCCCCAGCATCCTCACCACCACCTTTCAGCTACCACCAAGCAAAGCCATCCTACCCACAAGGACCAACACCAAATGGTCCAAAATCACAATCAACAGTTTACCCACTGGCATGTCCAACACCAGAGGGGTTTACACCCCGGAAGAGTGCCACTCCACTCTAACAGCTCACAACCCCGCCTACACCTCCCTCTCAGTCATACAGCTACCCAGCTGGGTACGCCCACCAGCCTCCTACTCTGAAGGCACCATCTCCTCCCTATCCCTCTCCTTTGAGGACCCAGATGGCCACAAACTCAAGGCACTGCTAACCAACCGGTACCTCTACTACTTCAGCAATAGGGCATCCATAAGAAAGTGGAAGCAGTGCAAACCATCCCACAAATCCCCAGTGAAACCACAAGGAGACGATGCAAGTAATGTCAAATTCATCCTAAATGCACCACAACCCGCCAAACAGCCACAGAAAAGTAATATAGCACCCAGCAAAACAAATCCCTTCAAGACAAACAAGCCCCAACCCACTGCCGGACACCTGAGTATTAGGGCAAACATACAGGAGATCCACACAACTGCCCCCTGACCCAAGATAAGTAAGTGGTCCCACCCGACACCATGATCCCTCTGCACATCAATGCCGTGCACACCAACTTTTACCATTCCTGTCAGATACATCAGTCACCAGACCAAGGGGAGAATTCCACTCAGACATATCACATACGTACTATATACACTAGACATGTAAACACAACAGAAGTGCTACATGGGGTCCTGAACCCTCAGGTACACAGAAATAGATCCTAAAAAAAAAAAAAAAGAGTAAATCAAGACACAAGGGGGACTGGCACGGCGAGTGATGTTGGCCAAGCTTTGAGCAGCCCAGATGACAAATCAAATGCATGAAGGTACCCTTCCCACCCACTACTTTCTCAAAACCTCCAATTCTCATGACTTTTTGAGATCAAATCTCTGGGTTGAGCAGTAGTGACAAGACCCCACACTGAACGGGCTCTCTGCATTCACTGCAACCATTATGGCTGGCGTGAGCCTGGTAGGTCTCACAAATTCCCATTCTGTGGCTAGAAAAGTCATACCCTTCTTTTCCTACCCACTGAATTTGGTCCCATGACATCTCACCCAATGCCTAGGAATATCATCCATTCCAACATCTCAGTGGACCCAGTGTCAAGAATCGCTGACGCTCGACTCTTGATAGAGTTCGCAGTAGCGTCTCACCTGTTCTGGAGTGCTGATTGATATAGCTCAATCACTAGGCTTCGAGGGTCCCTGGAGGTTATCCAAGGGGAACGAGAGTAGGTTAGACGATGAGAGGGGTCACTCCAATAGGTGAGATGATAGTCAGCAAGACAGGTGTTTGATTAAGTCGAGCTTGGCTCGACTCTATAATCCGCTGAAGGGTTTAAATACAAGTCTCCTACTTTAAGGATTTGTAAGTAGCGAGTATGATCAATAAGCAGTCTTCTCAAGCCTGTCAGCCTCTGCTAAGTATCAGTAAGCCATCAGTAAGCTATGATATCATAGAGTGCGTTTTTGGACTTTTGGACAATAACATGGGAACAATCAGTCATCCAATCAGTAAGCATCCAATCAGTGGATCGGTAAGCATAGTAATATCAGGCCACGATAAGTCCCACAGAACATCGAAGTAAGGCGTCACTCTGTCAGAACAATAGAGGGTCTAGGCATGCCATCTGCATCCAGACTTCTTGCAGAAGGCCCAGTGCATGCAGGCGTGTTTCGGAATGGGGATTGGGGTAGACGGAGGGAAGGGATGAATCTTGAGGCCAGGAGATGAGACTTGTCCTGTAGATCGAGGTAAGTCCATAACATCATCTCCCCTTTAAGGTCGAGCTTTCCACAGCTCTCAGTCACCTCAATCTTGGGCCTCCCAGTCAATGTAGTCGTCTGGGTCTTCTCCTCCTTCGAGGTGGTAGTCCCTCTGCCTTTCGGCCTCCTCCTGGTCTTCCCTCTCCTTTCTTTCTTTCTCCCGCTGTTTCGAGTGAAAGAGTTCGATGACCACTCCCATACGCGTGAGGGGGTAGGCGTCTTGCGCGTGTTTCCGCGTACAATTCCAGACCTCCTGACACATGGTCAGGTACTCGTCGGTCATAGGGAATTTATCCTGAGATAGGACGTGAGGGCCAAATCGGGACTCCTCGTTGGGGGTAAGAGTCGGAGTTCCTCGTCCCTTCCCTTTGCGTGCAGCAGAGGATGCCACCATGCGACACGGGGTTGACTGCCCTCTCCCCCTCTTCGGTCCCTTGGATCTAGAAGGCGAGTGAGGGCCGGGGGCATCTTGACCTCCCTCTCCAGGAAGCTGGCTACTGCCTCCTTGGATGGTTTCCACCGATCCAGTGGGAGAGGGATCGGCGGGAGTGGCAGGAAAGGGCTGTAGGGTCTTTTGGACGCGATCGCAGCTTTCCTGCTTTTCCGCTTCCTCCCTTTTGTCCTGGAGGTACGTGTATGGACATCGGGGTACCTTCCCGAAGTGTCGGGGTAGGACTGCGCAGAGTCCTCCAGGTCGACACCTGTTATGCGGGTCGTGGCATTGATCCTCCATATGGCCTGCCCCAAGACCATGGTAGTGGCAGTTTTCGAGGATTCTGGGCGTGTGGGGTAGGTGGTATCTCTGCCCCATCCCCATGCTCATCAGCCAGTCTCCTCCTTCGCCCGGGGAGATCAATGTCTTTGGATCTCTGTTGTCGTAGGCTTCTCTGATCCTCTCCAAGGCTTGAGCCTCGGTGAGGTACTTCTTCGCTTCTCGAATTTCTGACTCGACGTTTCGCCTCTTTCTGTCGAGTTCTACCCACTTGTTAGTGAGGGTTTGTGCCTCCTTGCTGAGCCGTTCTTGCTCAAGGTCGAGGTATTTCTTTTCGATGGCTGAGGATTGGAGACGGTACATTTCTGCGAAGATTCCATTGTCGTTGATCAGTTCTGCCCCTCTGATCAGCGACCGGTCTCGGAAATAATGTTCCGGCAGGAACTTGTCGAGGTCTTCTTCCTTGCATTCCCAAGGGAAGATTCTTCGGCTAGGAGCGGGGTGGAGACTTTCTCCGTACTCCGGCTTCCCCTTTCCCATGGTGCTGAACACTTTAGGGTCCCCGTCTTGGATGAGGAACTTCTGATACTTAGCTCCTTTCCATTTATAGGTGTCCTCCTGTAGGACTTCTGTCTTGGTGAAACTTCGACTCGGGTTCCACCTAACCCACCCCTCTCCTGGGTGGTCGTCCTTGTCTTGATCCCCTTCATGTCCCACCAACTTAGGCGTGGCTTGTTGGCTGGTGGTGGTGTGTGGCGAAGCGGGGGTAGGGGTGATCTCTTCCTCCAGGGATCGGCTGGTACTGGCAGGTGTCGGAGGTGGGAGACCGGTCTGCCCCTCTGTGAGGGTTGCGCCAGCCCCTCTTGCCCCTTCATCAGGGGCTTCGGAGGCAGGCCGGACAGGTTCTTGGAACCCCGAAGCTTCACCCCCGGCACTGCTGCCTTCCCAATGTACCGATAATCCTTCGCGTGCTTGCGTGACTCCAAGCCCTGGCGGTACAAGGAGCTCTTCGACACTAGGGATGCTTCCTTCCCTGCTTGTAGTTGCATCTTCCCTTCGAGGGGGAACTCGAAGGACCTCGGGTGTGCTAGGGCGAGTGGATACTACTGAGATGTGCGAGGGTGTGGGTGAAGGGGCAGTAGACATGTGGGCTAGAGTGAGACGAGAGAAGGCTTGAGTGAGGGTTGCGATGGAATGATGGGGTCCTTTGCCGTCCATTGGCCCTTCCTTTTGTACCTTTGCAGTCTTTATAGCCGTGGGATGTTCCTTGTGATACTCTTCAATCAATTGTTGTGCGAAGATATCCTTTTTGTCTTGCCAGGTATTCTCCGCTTTGGGATATCCTTTCCACTTCAAGAGATATTGTAGCTTCTTCGCCCTCCCATACCTTCGAGAGTCTAACACTTTTTCGACCTCCCACTCTTCTTGTCCTTCGACTAGGTCTGGTAACTGCCTTTCATAGTTAGGCCCGTGTTCCTCCGTCTCCTTGTATGGTGCTAACAAGTTTGCATGAAACACGTTGTGAATCTTCCACTGTTCTGGAAGGTTCAATCGATAAGCCACCGGGCTTATGACTTCTGTGACTTCAAAAGGGCCGTATCGTTTGGGCCTCAGTTTGGTAGTCAGATGCGTTGTATGGATGTTTTTTGCCTCGAGCCACACCTTCTCGTCCTTCTGATATTCCCTGAACTTTGTGTCCTTCTTCCACAACGATTGCGCCCTCTTCATTGCTTCTTGCGCCTCTCGTCTAGCTTCCTTTATCCTTGTGTTATACCATTCTATTCGAGGCATTTCGCTTGGGCGCTCCGGCTGATGCGCCCTTGGTACGTATCCCATCCAGAGATCGTAGGGGGTTCTTCCTGTTGTGGCTGATACTCGTGCATTCAGCATGTATTGCACGACTGGGAGGTGGTCTGCCCAGTTTGTTTGTTGGTAATTGCAGAAGATCCTTAGAATATCTTCGACATTCTGATTTGTTCTTTCTGATTGGCCGTCTGTTTGGGGATGATAGGCGCTGCTGATGTTTTGCTCTATCTCTAATTGGGAACAAACTTCTTTTGCGAAGTTACTGGTGAATCTTGTGTCCCGGTCTGAGATAATTTTGCTGGGTAGTCCGACGAAAGGGAATACTCGATTCTTGTATTCCTTTGCCAGTTCTTCTGCATTCATCGTTTCTCGACATGGTATCAGGATGACACCTTTCGTGCAGTCGTGATCGGTGATGGTTAGGATCGCGTCATACCCATTCGAAGTGGGAAGTTTGACAATGAAGTCCATGGCTATCATTTGGAAGGGGTGCGCCTCAGGTTCTGGATCGATTGGGTATAATCCAGGGGCGTTCCTGTGGTGTATAACCTTGTTTGACTGGCATGTTGCGCATCCCTTTATGTATCCTTCGATGAATTTGCCCATTCCCGGCCACCAGTAGTATCGCTGGAGATCTTGTTGTGTTTTGGCTCGCCCAGGATGTCCAGCTGTAGGCCCATCATGGTAGATTTCCAGCAAACTTTTCCAGATTTGCTCCGGCCTGGGTACTACTATAGCTTGTTGATGCCAATAATACCCTCTTCTTTTTTGGATGTCGTACTTTGCCTTCCACTCTTCTAAGATCGCAGCGTTCTCTTCTCGTTTCTGCTGTTTCTGGATCTCTTCTTCGACCGCCATTGGTCTGATGAGTTTGATGAACAGATGGTCTGGGAGCGGTATTGTCTTAACTTCCTCCCCTTCTGATGGCGTGTGGTCTGATCTTCATGATAAGGCATCTGCCACGGTGTTCTTCTTCCCTGGCAGGTGGCAGATATCGAAATCAAACCTTGCCAAAAAGGTTATATATCTGGCCACCTTGCCGGATAGTTTTTGCGCCTCCCTATGCTTGGTTAGGTTGGCATGATCTGTGTAAACCTTGACTCGATGCGGCGAGCCTTCTAGAAGGTATCTCCAGAATTTGAACGCCCTGATAAGGGCCAGGAATTCTCGATCGTAGACGTCGTAATTCCTTTCTGCTTGGTTGAGGGCTTCGGAATGATATCCTACTTCCATCCGCTTTCCTGTTTCGTCCCTTTGAATGAGTACTGCTCCTGTGGCGTAGTCTGAGGCATCGATCTCCACCTCGAAGGGCTTATCAGGGTTTGGATGATTTAATTGAGGATCAGCTTCGATCTTCTTGATAAGGCTGTCCAAGGCGATCTCCGCTTCCTTAGTCCACTCGAACTTCTGTCCCTTTTTGATGGTGGCGAAGATGGGTCTGGCTATGTGAGCGAAGTTCGGTATGAACCTTCTTTGGTACTGTAAGACTCCCATGGTTCGCTGGACGTCCAGTTTGTTCTGGAGTGTTCGGGGCCATTTACTGATTCCGTCTCGTTTGGCTGGGTCCACTCTCATCTTCCCCGCTTTGACCAGGATTCCCAGGAATTCCATTTGTGTTTGTTCCCATTGGCATTTTGCCGGTCGTAAATGATAGTGATGTTTGGCCATCAGTTCGAGCAGTTCGTGCGTGCATTGCTTGTGTCCTTCCTTCCCTTTGGATGTCTTCTTGCTGGCGATGAAGAAGTCGTCCATATAGCTTCCTGCTGAAGTGTCCATATGATCGAACCATTTGTCTCTCCATGGCCGGAAATCGCGCCACATCAGTCGTGTCCACAGGGCTGGGGTGTTTTTCATTCCGAAATATAGTACCTTAGGTTGGTACGTCCCTAGTGGTGTTTTGAAGGCGGCCTTCTGTCGATCCCCTTCTTCGATAGGGATGTTGTTATACCCCCATCTGATGTCAAACTTCGAGAAGATCTCTTTCCCTTCCATTTGTTGCAGTAGGCGATCAATTCGAGGTAAGGGGCCATTGTCCCTTTTTGTCCACTGATTGAGTTTTCGATAATCGATGATGAGTCGCTTATCGGCACTGTTCTTCTTGTTTATGAAGAACACAGGGGAGGTGTAAGGCGAGGCTGATTCCTCGATAAACCCTTTCTCCAATTCTTCTGCGAGAAATTTCTTCAGTGTTTCTGTTTCGGGTTTAGTCAGAGGGTAGACTTTGCAGTCCAGCTGTTCCGGGCTCCTGGTAACAATTCACTGTGGCATTTGGGTTCGGTCAGGAGGAATCTTCCTGGCTGCTTCTCGGAGAAAACTTCCTTGTACTTCTGGTATTCCTTTGGTACCTTGTGTAGTTGTTGGTGCCTTCTGATAGTACTGTTTGGCCATTTCCTGGGATATGTTTGTCTTCTGAATAGATGGCTTCGCCCCCTTAGGCTTCCCAGACTTTTAATGGCCTTGATTTGCCACCTGGTGACCATACGGTCTAGGTGTTTGTACATGCTGCTTTGGATTTTGACCTGTGCCTTCAAGCAGTTTCCCTTCTCCAGTCTACTCTTGGGTTAAGGTTCGAAGAATGGGTACCCCAATATTAGATGGTCTTCCCTAGATTTGTGATGTAGAACTCTGGAGGTCTTCTTGGTCATTGTAGGAGACTCTTAGACAGCAGTAGTGAGTTATTTCTCCTTGTTTGTTCTCTGTTCCATCGACGTTATAGACTTTGATTGGTTTGACTAGAGGTCGCTTCCCACCTCATTCTTTCCAGGTAATTTCGTCGATGAAATTTTCCGTAGCTCCACTGTCCAACAGAGCTGTTTCTTCAGCCTTCGCATGAGCAGTTTGAAAGGAAAATGGTACATTCATGGAAGTGAGTCGTTTAATGTACATTTCTTGTTCTTCTCTGCTCATGCTAGTATTCCTAAGCCAGGCCATCGCTTGGAACTTCTCAAAAACCCTCACTGATTAGTTTGTTGAACAGCTCCTCTTTTTCCTCGATGGTTAAGGCATTGATGTGCGCCATTAGCCCTCCTTTCCCTTTGATTGATCCAACCTTTGTGGATGCTTGGGACATTACTTCATCCTTGTCATCTTCCACAGTAGACTCCCCTTCTTCAGCCTCCATGACTTTGGCTGAGGGCTTCTTCCCAGGTGTCGTTTTCTGTCTGGGCAATTCCTGACATATGCCCTTGTTTCTTGCATCTGAACATTGTCCTTCGCTCATGAGTTTCTTTCGCTCTTCAGACGTGAGCTGTTGGAACCGTTCCGGGGGATGCCCTTGGTTTAGTGTCGATGACGTCTACATCCATAGCATCTGGATCTCTGGGAGCTTCTTTGGGAGGGGTGGTCTTGAAGAATTGTTGGAACATGTTCTCTCGAACAGTGAGTCCGCCTCTTCCGAATCCTCCAGCTTCTTGTTTGATCCTTTTGTGTCAAGAATCGCTGACGCTCGACTCTTGATGAGTTCGCAGTAGCGTCTCGTCTCCTGCTTGGAGTGACTTGGCGTGATGTAGCTCACCCAACAAGCTTCCTAGTCCGATGTAGTGCGGACGAGGACTTCTACTCTCACCGTGTGGAGTGCTACTTGATATAGCTCAAGTACTAAGCTTCGGGTTCCTTGGATGTTATCCAAGGGGAGGGTGCGTAGGTTCACAAGATGAGAGGGGTCACTCCTAGTTGAGATGAGACAATGTAGTCAGCAAGACCTAGTATTGATTAAGTCGAGCTTGACTCGACTCAGCAGCTCATAGAGAGCTTAAATACATTGTAGCTATCTGGAATATCAAATAGGTAACACAATAGCGTGAGAGTGTCAGGTAAGTAACACAATAGCGTGAGAGTGAGACTTCGAGGAGACAATAGCCTGATGATGTCATAGGTAGGGAGTTCAGTATCGCAACAATAAGGAGTCCAGACACCGAGACGAAACAATAGGAGGCCTAGGCATGCCACCTGCAGCCAGGCTCTCTACAGAACGACCAATGGAGATGGGAGTGTTTGGGTTGTGGAATCGGGATAGGATGTGTAGGGGGGATCTTGCCTCCGGCCACTGAGGGCGTGGTTCGCCCTGTTAGATCGAGGTAAGTCCATAACATTATCTCCCCTTTAAGGTCGAGCTTTCCACAGCTCTCAGTCACCTCGATCCTGGGCCTCCCAGTCAATGTAGTCATCGTAGTCCTCTCCATTCTCGAGATGGTCGTCCTTCTCGGCTTCTTCCTTTTCTTGGCTTCCCTAGCCTTCCGCTCCTTCTCGCGCTGCTTCGACTCGTAGAGCCTCTCGACTACCTTCATATAGGTGAGGGGATAGGCGTCTTGGGCGTGTTTTTTGGTGCAGTTCCACACCTCCTGGCACTTGGCCAGGTTCTCGTCAGTCATAGGGATCTTATCTTGAGATAAGATGCGAGGGCCGACTTCGGAGCCCTCCCCGGGGGTAGGAACTGGCGTTCCTCGTCCTTTCCCTTTGCGTGTAGCAGAGGATGCCACCACGCGACGCGGGGCTGACTGTCCTCCCCCCTCTTCGGTCCCTTGGGTCTAGCAGACGGTGAGAACTAGGGGCATTTCGACTTCCCTCTCCAGGAAGTTGGCTAGGGGTTCTCGGGACGGCCTCCATAGGCTCATTGGTAGGGGTATTGGGGGGAGCGGCAAGAAAGGGCTGCAGGACCTTTTGGATGCGATCCCGACTTTCCTGCTCGGCCGTTTCTTTTGCTTTTTGTTGGAGTGTGGCGTATGGGCATTGGGGCACCTTCCCTACGTGTCTGAACAAGATTGCACAAGGGTTCCCAGGTAGGCATCGGTTGTGAGGGTCGTGGCATTCGTCCTCTGTGTGTCCCGCCCCCAGTCCATGATAGTGGCAGGTAGCGAGGAGTTTGGGAGTATGGGGGAGATGGAATCGCTGTCCGAGCCCCATCGTCATGAGCCAATCTCCTCCTTCGCCTGGTGTCAATACCCTAGTGGGGTCTCGGTTGTCATATGCCTCCCGGATCCGTTCCAACGCTTGTGCCTCCGTGAGGTACCTTTTGGCGTCGCGGATCTCCGACTCGACGCTTCTCCTCTTTCGGTCTAGTTCGACCCACTTGCTAGTGAGCGCCTGCGCCTCCTTGCTGAGGCGCTCCTGTTCTAGATCGAGATGTTTCTTCTCGATCGCCGACATTTGAAGTCGGTACATTTCGGCGAAGATCCCGTTGTCGTTGACCAGCTCCGCCCCCCTGATCAACGACCTGTCTTGGAAGTACTGTTCTGGGAGGAACCGGTCAAGGTCCTTCTCCTCGCACTCCCACGGGAAAATTCGGCGACTCGGGGCGGGGTGGAGACTTTCTCCATACTCCGGCTTGCCTTTTCCCATGGTGCTGAACACCTTGGGATCTCCTCCTTGGATGACGAACTTTTGATACTTCGCCCCCTTCCATTTGTACGTATCTTCTTGCAGTACTTCTGTTTTGGTGAACCCTCGACTTGGGTTCCACCGGACCCACCCTTTACCTGGATGGTCATCCTCTTGTTGGCTCGGCTGCTGCGCTGATGGTTCTGATGGGGTAGGCTCGTGGATATTGGTTCGTGTCGCCGCCGGGGTATTGGTGACTTCTTCCTCCAAGGGTCGCCCGGTACTGGTTGGGCTGGGAGGTGGGAGACCGACCGGCCCCTCTGTAGGGGTTGCACCAGCTCCCTTTGCCCTTCATCAGGGACTTCGGAGGCCAGTCGGACAGGTTCTTGGAACCCCGAAGCTTCACCTCCCGTACTACTGCCTTCCCAGTGGGACGACTCTTGGGCCACTCCAAGTTCTGGCGGTACTTGGAGCTCGGTGATGCTGGCGACACTTTCTTCTATACTAGCTGACCGTTCCTCTCTTCGAGGGGGGATTCGAAGCCCTTCGGGTGTATCGGGACGGGTGGAGACCACTGAGATGTGAGAGGGGGTTGGGGAAGAGGGAGTGGACATCGGAGATATCTTTAGGCGACTGAAGTTCTCGACGAGAGAGGCGATGGAGGATGGGGATCTTGGGGAGCCATTTGGCCTTCCTTTTGTACCCAAGCGGTTCTTATGGCCGTGGGGTGTTCCTGGTGGTATTCTTCAATCAATTGTTGTGCGAAGATATCCTTTTTGTCTTGCCAGGTGTTTTCCGCTTCGGGGTATCCTTTCCATTTTAAGAGGTACTGCAACTTCTTCTTCCTCCCATACCTTCGCGAATCCAGTATTTTTTCGACTTCCCATTCTTCCTGTCCGTCCACTAATTCAGGCACCTGCCTTTCGTAGTTAGGCCCATGTTCTTCCGTCTCCTTATACGGGGCTAGGAGGCTGGCGTGGAACACGTTGTGAACTTTCCACTGTTCGGGAAGGTTCAATCGATAAGCCACAGGGCTCAACACTTCCATTATCTCGAAGGGACCATAACGTTTGGGCCTAAGCTTGGTCGTAGGGTGTGTCGTGTGAAGGTTTTTTGCCTCGAGCCATACTTTTTCTTCCTTCTGATATGCCTTGAATTTCTGATTTGTCTTCCACAATGATTGCGCCCTTTTCATTGCTTCTTGTGCTTCTCGCCTAGCTTCTTTGATCCTCGTGTTGTACCATTCTATTCTAGGCATCTCGCTTGGGCGTTCCGGCTGATGCGCCCTTGGCACGTATCCCATCCAGAGATCATAGGGCGTCTTCCCGGTCGTAGCCGACACTCGGGCATTTAGCATGTACTGGACGACTGGGAGGTGGTCTGCCCAGTTTGTTTGTTGGTAGTTACAGAAGATTCGGAGGACGTCTTCGACATTCTGATTCGTCCTTTCTGATTGCCCGTCCGTTTGAGGGTGATAGGCGCTGCTGATGTTCTGTTCTATTCCCAGCTGGGAACATACTTCTCTCGCGAAGTTACTTGTGAATCTGTGTCCCTGTCGGAGATAATTTTGCTCGGGATTCCCACAAAGGGAAACACTCGGTTCTTGTACTCCTTCGCGAGTTCTTCTGCATTCATGTTTCCCTACACGGTATTAGGATGACTCCCTTTGTGCAATCATGATCTGTGATAGTCAGGATCGCGTTGTAGCCGTTCGATGTGGGAAGTTTGACGATGAAGTCCATGGCTACCGTTTGAAAGGGATGTGCTTCGGTTCGGGATTGATCGGGTATAGGCCTGGGGTGTTCCTGTGGTGTATAACTTTGTTTGACTGACACGTTGCGCACCCCCTGATATATCCTTCTATGAATTTGCCCATCCCAGGCCACCAATAGTATCGTCGTAGGTCGTATTGGGTTTTTGCTCGTCCGGGGTGTCCCGCCGTGGGCCCATCATGATAGATCTCCAATAGACTCCTTTGGATCTGATCCGGTCTGGGTACGACCAGAGCTCGTTGGTGCCAATAGTGCCCTTTCTCCTTCTGGATCCCATGTTTCGCCTCCCACTCCTTGAGGATCGGCGCGTTCTCTTCTCGTTTCTGTTGTCTCTTTATCTCTTCATCTACCGCCATTGGTTTGATGAATTTGATAAACAGGTGGTCTGGTAATGGTACCGCCTGCACGTCCTCCCCTTCTGGGGGTATGTGATCCGATCGCCTTGATAACGCATCGGCGATATTGTTCTTTTTCCCAGGCAGATGACAGATGTCGAAGTCGAACCTCGCCAGGAAGGTTATGTAACGGGCCACCTTGCCTGAAAGCTTTTGCGCCTCTCTGTGTTTGGTTAGATTGGCGTGATCCGTGTAGACCTTGACCCGATGTGGGGAGCCTTCCAGAAGGTACCGCCAGTATTTGAACGCTCTGATGAGGGCAAGGAATTCGCGGTCGTAGACGTCATAATTACGTTCCGCCTGATTGAGGGCTTCTGATTGATACCCTACTTCTAGCCTTTTTCCTTGATCGTCCCTCTGAATTAGCACGGCGCCCGTGGCGTAATCCGAAGCATCTATCTCCACTTCGAATGGTTTGTCTGGGTTGGGATGACTCAACTGGGGATCCGCTTCGATCTTCTTGATCAACTCGTCTAGGGCGGCTTTCGCTTCTTCAGTCCATTCGAATTTTTGTCCCTTTCTGATGGTGGCAAAAATGGGTCGGGCTATTCCCGCGAAGTTGGGAATGAACCTCCTTTGGTATTGGAGGACTCCCATGGTCCGCTGTACGTCCGTCCTGTTCTGGAGTATTCTGGGCCATCGGCTGATGCCTTCTCTTTTGGCCGGATCTACCCGCATTTTTCCTGCTTGACCTGAATTCCAAGGAATTCCATTTGCGTCCTCTCCCATTGGCATTTGGCAGGTCGCAGGTGGTAACGATGTTTGGCCATCAATTCCAGCAGTTCGTGTGTGCATTGTCTATGTCCCTCCTTCCCCTCCGGAGTGTCTTTGCTGGCTATGAAGAAGTCGTCCATATAGCTGCCAGCCGATGTGCCTTGTCGATCAAACCATTTGTCACGCCAGGGTTTGAAGTCACGCCACATTAGGCGTGTCCATTGAGCCGGGGCGTTTTTCATTCCGAAGTATAGCACCTTGGGTTGGTACGTCCCTAGAGGCGTTTTGAACGCTGCCTTTGGTCGATCTCTGCTTGGATAGGTATATTGTTGTATCCCCATCGTATGTCAAATTTAGAGAATATACTTTTCCCTTCCATTTGCTGCAGTAGTCGGTCATACGAGGTAGGGGGCCGTTGTCCCTCTTCGTCCATTGGTTCAACTTCCGGTAATCAATGATAAGACGCTTGTCTGACTATTCTTCTTGTTAATGAAGAATACAGGGGAGGTGTATGGTGAAGCTGATTCTTCGATGAAGCCCTTCTCCAGCTCGTCGGCTAAGAACTTCTTCACGTTTCGGTTTCAGGCTTCGTGAGGGGGTAGACCTTGCAGTCCAACTGCTCTGGTGCTCCGGGTAGGAGGTCGACTACCGCGTTCGGATTTCGGTCAGGGGGGAATTCTTTGGCCGCCTCTTCTGAAAAGACTTCCTTGTATTTCTGGTATTCTGGTGGTATCCCGGCTCCAGCGTGATTTTTTTTGCTGGTATCCTTTGCCATCTCTGGGATATTGTCGTTTTCTTGACGTAGATGGCTTCGCCGCTCTGCGGTCGACCAAGACTCTTGAGCGCCTTAATCTGCCATCTAGTCACCATCCGATCCAAGTGTTTGTACATGCTACTTTGGATCTTAACTGTTCCTCCTAACAGCTTGCCTTGCCGCCAGTTTACTCAGGGTTGAAGGTTCGAAGGAATGGATATCCCAGTATGAGCCGGTCTTTCCCCAAGTTAGTGATATAGAACTCTTGGAGGTCTTCTTGGTCATCATAGAAGACTCTCAGTCGGCAGTAGTGGGTCATTTCTCCCTGTTTGTTTTCCGTGCCATCGACATTATAGACTTTGATTGGTTTGGTTAATGGTCATTTCCCAACCTTCATTCTTGTCCACGTAGCTTCGTCGATGAAGTTTTCCGTAGCTCCACTGTCCAGTAGAGCAGTTTCGTCGGCCTTCGCATGAGCAGTTTGAAAGGAAAATGGTACATTCATAGAAGTCAGTCGTTTAATGTACATTTCTTGCTCTTCTTGCTCATGCTAGTCCTCCTAAGCCAGGCCGTCGGCTTGGAGCTCTTCAAAAACCCTCGCTGATCAACTTGTCAAATAGCTCTTCCTTTTCCTCGTGGTGAGAGCGTTGATCTGGGCCATCAACTTCCCCTTCCCTTTGGTAGATCCGACCTTTGTGGATGTTTGGGATTGGGTTTCATCTCTGTCGTCGTCGGTTGATTCTTCGGCGGCCTCTACGACTTTCGCAGAGGGCTTTTGGCTGGCCCTTTTCTGTCCGGGCAGTTCTTGGACATGTGTCCCTGCTTCTTGCATTTGAAGCAGCGTCCTTCGGTCCGTAGTTTCTTCAGCTCTTCCGGGGAGAGCTGTTGGAACCTTCCCGCTGGTTTCTGGGGGCGTTCCTTCGGTTTAGTGTCGATCACGTCGACATCCATGGCGTCCGGATCTCGAGGCGCTTTCTTTGGGATGGGGTGGTCTTTGAAAAATTGTTGGAACATGTTTTCTCGGACTGTGAGCCCCCCTCTTCCAAAGCCTCCAGCCTCCTGCCGGATCCTCTTGGCTTTGACGACCTCTTTCCTGGCGGCTTCTTGCCATCCATCGAGATCATCATCCGCTGGGCAGTTGTCCTTTCTTAAGATCGCCGTGGCCAGCCAGGATTTGAGCCCCATTCTGAACGCTCGTACTGTCCCCTGGTGATTCCGATCCCATCCTAACTCCGTGATGAGGGCGTTGAAGGTAGAGATATACTCGTGGAGCGGCATATCCTTCTTCATGCTGAGGGCTGACAGCTTAAACTGTGCGTCTTCGAGTAGGCTGTCGTCTTTCCAGGTACTGACGAAATCGTTTTTGAAATACGTCCAGTGTCGCTCATTATCCGGGTTCATTCCGTCGGTGACTCGGTCATTGGCCGCTCGAATTTGAGCCTTAGTCCATTCCCGGACTCGATCACCTCTGATGTAAGTGATGGCGAGGGCCACTCGGCTCAGCGGTCTAGCCATTACTCTCTTGTGGGAGTTAATCCATGCCCAGACTGTGAAGTCGTACATGAAGGATTCCGCGTTCTTTCGATTTCCGTCGAAAACATCTGGGGGGTGTCCATCCAACCCTCCTCCTCCTTGGGCTGCTTGTTGCATAGCTGCTGCCATTGGTTGCAGAGCTGGGGGGCCTCCTGGTGGACCTCCACCTCCTTCAGGCGGGTTTCCTCCCCGCCTCCGCCTCCTCCTCCTCCGCTTACATGTGCGGGGTTTGGTACCGGGATGGGAGCGAAGGTTGTCTGGATGGAAGGTCCTGTTTGTAGACTCTGGAATGTGGTATCGGCGGTGGTTTCTGCAGCTCCTTCCTTGGTGGATGTCATCGTAGCCATGGTTAGTTGGGTAAGTGTATTATCCAACTGCTGATATGGGCTAATCGTCGTCTTTTGCAGTTGCCGAGTGATGCTTTCTACCTCTGGCAATATCTGTTCTTCGACGTACAAGCTGTATTCTTGCTTGTCCACTCCTCGTCTGTGTATCACGGGAGTTCTTTCCGTAGAAGACTCTGACCGTTCGTCAAGATTCGTGTCTTCTTCAGAAGAAGCTTCTGCTTTTCGAACTTCTTCGGTTCGGTAGGGTTCTACCAGCGTTCCTAGACCTTGTTCGTTGGGTTTGTCCACAAGGTCGCTTTTGGTCGTCCAAAATGTCTTTTCTTCGGTACTCCAGTAAGTGTGTACCACTGATTGTTGATGTACTCGACTGGTACCCAAACACCTCCTAGTCCTAGGATAGTGTACGATGATTGGGGGAAGTCTTGTCTTATCGACCAAAGTGCTAATCCCTTGATTTCTGAGGGTAGATTGTCGCTACTCCTGCTCTGAAGGTCTACGGCTTCTTCTGGGTCGTTTGGGAAGGTAAGGATTATTGAACTTGGGGTTCTTCCTTCTGCTTCCCCTGGAGCTTTCCCGTAAGGCCTTCGTCTTGACTGGCTATTTAAAGCTCGACTTATGTCAAGAATCGCTGACGCTCGACTCTTGATGAGTTCGCAGTAGCGTCCCGTCTCCTGCTTGGAGTGACTTGGCGTGATGTGGCTCACCCAACAAGCTTCCCTAGTCCTATGTAGTACGGACGAGGACTTCTACTCTCACCGTGTGGAGTGCTACTTGATATAGCTCAAGTACTAAGCTTCGGGGTTCCTTGGATGTTATCCAAGGGGAGGGTGCGTAGGTTCACAAGATGAGAGGGGTCACTCCTAGTTGAGATGAGACAATGTAGTCAGCAAGACCTAGTGTTGATTAAGTCGAGCTTGACTCGACTCAGCAGCTCATAGAGAGCTTAAATACATTGTAGCTATCTGGAATATCAAATAGGTAGCACAATAGCGTGAGAGTGTCAGGTAAGTAACACAATAGCGTGAGAGTGAGACTTTGAGGAGACAATAGCCTGATGATGTCATAGGTAGGGAGTTCAGTGTCGCAACAATAAGGAGTCTAGACACCGAGACGAAACAATAGGAGGCCTAGGATGCCACCTGCAGCCAGGCTCTCTACAGAACGACCAATGGAGATGGGAGTGTTTGGGTTGTGGAATCGGGATAGGATGTGTAGGGGGGATCTTGCCTCCGGCCACTGAGGGCGTGGTTCGCCCTGTTAGATCGAGGTAAGTCCATAACACTCCTCGAACAGTACGTCCATGTAGCTCGCGCAGCATTAGATGAAGTCACGCCCGCTCTGTTGCACAGCAACTAGCGCAGCATACAGGCTTAAGCACTCACCTTGGTGTGATAGACACTTAGGCAGTATGAGTGAGGTGTAGAGAGATGCGTATTGCACTTCTACATAGGTGCTTTATATACATGTTAGATGGCTATGTGTCCAATATGGAATAAGGGGTGAGTAAAGGTGTCCACAATATCGCTCAAACTAGGATTACCATATATGGACGCTGTGCCAAAGTCCATTGTCTCATAAGGAGACATACTAACTACTGTACGTGGTACAATGCGTATAACCAGTCTGTTTCATCACTCCCCCTCGCTAAATGCCCGGTAGTAATGTAAGCGATAAGAGAAACATTAGGTGGATGAGTTGTAGAACTCTAGTCCAAGCTGCTCTCTAAATTTAATGAATTTGATACGTCCCAGGTTTTTAGTGAATAAGTCGGCAATGTTCTCAGCTCCTTCAATGAAGAAGAGCTCAACCTGCTTGGTCCTGACAACTTCTCGAATGAAGTGGTAGTGCAAATCAATATGTTTGATGCGCTTTTCTTGTACAGGATTAGAGGTGAGAAATATGGATCCTTGATTGTCACCATATAGTGGGATGGGGCCAATAGTAATGCCGAGTTCTAATAGCAAGCTCTTAAACCAGATGAGCTGCTTTGAGGTGTCTGCAAGGGACATGTACTCAGCCTCAGTGGAGGACAATGCGATTGTTTTTTGTGCACGTGAGTTCCACGAGAATATGGTCCCAGCCAATTTCACCAAATACCCGGTAGTGGATTTGCGGGTGATAGGGTCAGAGGCCCAGTCAGAGTCAGCATAGGCGTGCAAACCACCATTGGAAGAGCCGTCATATACTAGGGCATAGTCAGCAGTGCCAGCTAGGTAGCGACATATGTATAGTGCCCTGTTGAGGTGTTCCTCAGTGGGGTTCGCAGCAAATTGCGACATCTTTGTGACCGCAAATGCAATATCAGGACGTGTTCCAAGCATGATGTAAAGGAGTGATCCTATTACTTGTTGGTACTTAGAACGGAGAGCAGGGTCAGCAGAAGACGTATTTATTGAAGGGTGGTAACCCTCAGGTAGTGGTGTGGGGACTGGTTTAGCATTATGAAGTTCGAAACGCTGCAGCACTTTTTCAAGGTAGGAAGTCTGATCTAGAAAGATCTTCTTGGACTCCCGTCGTATGCGCATGCGTAGGAATTCTTGCGTGTCCCCAAGGTCTCTGCATTCCCAAATGTTCATGAACCGCTTTTTAAGGTGGAGGAGGGTATCCTTATCTGCTCCAAGGAATAATAGATCATCTACATAGACGATCGCAATGATGGACGCATCTTCATTTATGAAGAGTCCAGAGTCAGATAGGAGGCGTTTGCAGCCCAGCGTGCTCATAGATTTATCGAGCGCCCTCCACCATGCAAGGGCAGCTTGTTTAAGTCCATAGATGGCTCGCTTTAGGCGCATGACCTTTTGTTCAAGACCTTTTATTTTAAAGCCTTCAGGTTGTTCCATATAGAGCTCTTCATCAAGCTCACCATAGAGAAAGGCAGTTTTGACGTCCAGTCCAGTGATATGCCAATTTTTGAGCGCTGCAAGCGCAATCATCATTCGGACGGTTTCAAATCGCACAACAGGCGAGAATATCTCATCATAGTCAATGCCTTCTACTTGGGAGAACCCTTTGGCTACAAGTCTGGCTTTTTTACGGCCATCTGACTTAAGGTCGAATACCCATCGGTTTTTAATGGTTTTACGATCCCTAGGGGGATCTACTAGTTCAAAGACTTTTTGTCTGCGAAGGGATTCTAACTCCTCGCGACAGGCCTGTTTCCACTCTGTTTGTGCCTTTTGGGGCATCTTGAGAATGTCTCTGAATGTCCATTCTCGTATTTTAGCAGTGTCTGGTGATTCCGAATCTATTGGTGGGACTGCCTTGGTGAGCAGATAGTTCAGAAAATCGACTCCCCCTTCCCTTTGTAGGCGTAAAAGGTCATCTACTTCGTCCTCTGAGGGTTGAGGCGGTAATGGCTCACTCTGTGCAATTGGGGGTCTAGATCTGCCAGGATTCTGACCTGACGTACTCCCTTCTCCAGTGCTACTGGGATTGGTTTCCGTCATCTTTTTCCAATTAGCAGGCCGCCAAACGTCTCGCTCAATAGCGGTGGGGTGTCTGCTTTCCCCATAGACGTTACCAGGATGAGTAGGTACCCTCCGTATCCTTTTGCTTCGACGCAAAGGCGGAGCAGGTTGTACAGGAGGGGAGGGTTCACACTCACGCTCATCTTCCTGCTGTTCGACTGAAATGTCAGGGTGCAGGGGATCTTCGTCAAGATCGGGAGCTGGTAAACCCTCCTTAGTAGAAGGTGTTTGGATAGAGTCATCTCTATCACCAGGAGTGGTGTCTTCAGAGGCATCCATCGGTGGTTGATCTTCAAGGGGTGTATTCACCCTTGTAGTCCCGCGTTGTCAAGAATCGCTGACGCTCGACTCTTGATAGAGTTCGCAGTAGCGTCTCACCTGTTCTGGAGTGCTGATTGATATAGCTCAATCACTAAGCTTCGGTGGTCCTTGGAGATTATCCAAGGGGAGCGAGAGTTGGTTAGACGATGAGAGGGGTCACTCCAATAGGTGAGATGATAGTCAGCAAGACCAATGTTTGATTAAGTCGAGCTTGGCTCGACTCTACAACTGCTGTAGGGTTTAAATACAAGTCTACTACTTAGGGATTCGTAAGTAGCAAGCACGATCAATAAGCGGTTCTTCTCAGGCCTGTCAGCTCTTCCTAAGTATCAGTAAGCCATCAGTAAGCTATGATATCATAGAGTGCGTTTTTGGACTTTGGAACAATAACATGGGAACAATCAGTCATTGGATCAGTAAGCATATCAGTATCAGACCATCGTAAGTCTCACAGAACGTCAGAACAAGGGTACCACACTTCAGAACAATAAGGGGTCTAGGCGTGCCACTTGCAGCCAGACTTCTTGCAGAAGGCCCAGTGCATACAGGCGTGTTTGGGGATAGGAATGGGCGTGGATCGAAAGGAGGAGAGATGGATTCCGAGGTCAGGTGGTGGGACTTGTCCTGTAGATCGAGGTGAGTCCATAACACGCGTGTACGTTCATTTGTGCATTTAGGAAAGATCGTCTCATCAAATAGTGCAGTGGCACTTGTGAAGACAGTATTGTTCTTTGTCCTCATAAAAGTGTATGCTTTGATTCCTTCTGTATGACCAAGGTAAATCATAAGCTCACTTTTAGGTGAAAGTGCATTGTTTCTTATTTTCTTTGGAATGTGCACATATGCACCGCATCCGAAAACTCGAAGATGAGCAATGTATGGTTTGTCTTTCTTTAGTACCTCATAAGGGGTCAGCCATTTATGGCGACGCAGAGGTGTGATATTGTACACATGAACGGCATGTAGGACTGAAAATTCCCACCATGAGTCAGGTATACAGGCTTCGAGGCGCATTGCCTCAGCCTTATCCATTAGTGTGCGCATTAATCGTTCAGCACGTCCATTCTGTTGAGGAGTATAGGGGGCACTCTGGAGTATTTTTATTCCTACGTCTTTTAGGGTTGTTAAGAAGACATCCGATTTGTACTCTCCGCCGGCATCAGACATCCATCCTTTAACGGTGGTGTTGTGCTGATTTTTTACCATTGCCAGGAATTGCTTCAAGGTGCTGATTGCGGCAGCTTTAGTGCGTAGAAGCACAATCCACGCATGGGAGGAGTAATCATCAAGGAAGCTTATAAAGTACTTGTACTTGTGATAGGAGACAATAGGAAAACTCTTTATATCAGAGTGTATCAACTCAAAGGGCTTGGTAGCCCGTGTTTCAGAAGGAGGGTGCGAAGAAGCAGGCATTTTGCCTTTAGCGCAACCAGGACAGACATGTGGTTTTTCGGGAATTGTAAGGTTTTGTGGGAACCCTTTAGTTTTATCTTTTGCATGGGTTAAAACATCTTTAGATGGGTGACTGAGACGTTTATGCATTAGATCATAATCCACCGAGTAAATAGTATTGGCTTTCAGATGCTCTACTTCTTCAGTAGAAGCGTCTAGCCAGTATACTGTTTGTCCAGAGAATAAAGGGGAACATTGAAGGACAATTTTATAGTCCTTCTGTATTGAAATGCGATGAGCATCCCCAGTAACACTCAGGCCTTGTTGTAAGAATTCTCCCATAGACAGGAGTCGCACAGATAGTTTTGGTATGTATAAAACAGGGTGAAGGCGTGTTGTAACTGTTGTATTGTGAACTTTGTGCTTTAACAGCACTGTTCCTCGTCCTTCAACATAGATTGTATGTGCGGCAGTTTTAACAGGAGATCTTTCTTTTGGGGGTAGAGGTGTGTACTCAATAAAATCATTCATGTCAGAGGTAAAGTGGGCAGACGCTCCAGAGTCCATTAGCCATAAAGGCCCCATTTTTCCGATCATTTTTCCCTTACATTCAGAGCAAAGAGCAAAGGAGTTTCCATGTTCACAAACAAAGTCTGACATTGTATCTACAGGTAGAGCGGTACTAGACGTTCCAGCCGTACACTTGAGTGTTCCTAGCCCGCCTAGGGGCTGGTGCGATACTGTTAGACAATGAACAGGAGTTTGAAGGGAAGGAGAGATCACGCACTCTTCTTCAAAATCGCTGCCCCAGTTGAGGGAGACTTGAGAGGTAGGTGTGGGGGCACGGGAAGGGACTTCCTCATCGTCCATGAATACATCCTGGGCCGTTTGTGGGTCCTCAGGAGTGGGGGATTGTTCACTAGTAGACCCGGAGGCTTCTATGACGTGCTGTTCGATATTTTTAGTAGTTTGAATAGTGGGCGTAACGCCCAAGCGATCAGCAAGGGTATAAGCTTTGTTAAGGGACTGGTAAGGTCCCTTGGAGCGCTTAGTCGGAAGGGGAACGGTTTCCCGGCGTTTAGTCAGCCCATGTGGGGTAACTTGGACGACAGTAGTGGATGAGGGGGGAGGCGCAGAGGCAACATTCGCAAGATGCGAGTGCTGATGATCGTCATCCTGACGATCTTTGCCTTTGCCTTTGCCTTTTCCTTTGCCGTGATTGCCACGCTGACGGTTGTCATTATTCTGGTTCTGGTTGTTGTTGTTCTGTCTGTTACCCTGTTGCTGAGAGAAGCGAGGGTCACCGCATTTGCGTTTGACAGCTGACAACTTATTTGCATGTTGAGGGTTGTTATTAAACTTCCCTTTGTTCCGGTTTTGCTCAGATTCCCATTGAGCAAGAATTGCATCGCGAACCTCTTTGAAGTTCAGATCTTCGACATCAAAATTCTGCATTATGATGGGGATAAGATGTTCCCAACGATTGGGGACTCAATTGAGCAAGATAAGACCTTGCATAGGGTCTGGAACAGGCATGGAGGATGCCAAGAGGTGGGAAAATGCGGCTTGCATTTTGTCTAACTGGGGAGCAGGGTGTTGAGCTGGATTGAAAGTCATGGTAGTGACAGTACAGAATTCTTTATAGATGCTCGTGAGGGTCGCAGCTCCATAGAGAGCGAAGATGCGATTCCAAAGCGTTTCGGGATCCTGTATGGCGCCGACTTCCTGCTGTATCGGGGCAGTGGTCCGAAGGACAACATTGCCAATACACTGGGCTCTTTCCTTTTCCCAGGTAGCATGAGCGGTAGCTCCATCCGCATCCAAGGGCGGCTCAGTATCATTGCCCGTAGCATATTTCCACAGCCCAATGGACATCAAGAAGGCTTGCATGGCCTTCGCCCAGATACCATAGTTGGTTCCATCCAAGATGGGGACAAGGGTGACAGCGTTGCTAGACGACATGGTTTAGATCTGATAAGATAGCTTGGTGTGCGTCAGCATTTTTATAGCGATTATAGAAGAGCAGCATAAAAGCCGTAAGGGGTGCTTATGCCAATGGAGCAGCCATTAAAGGCGCTTGGCTAGCAGGGCCCATAACCTGTTGCGCAGCAACTAGCGCAGCATACAGGCTTAAGCACTCACCTTGGTGTGATAGACACTTAGGCAGTATGAGTGAGGTGTAGAGAGATGCATATTGCACTTCTACATAGGTGCTTTATATACATGTTAGATGGCTATGTGTCCAATATGGAATGAGGGGTGAGTAAAGGTGTCCACAATATCGCTCAAACTAGGATTACCATATATGGACGCTGTGCCAAAGTCCATTGTCTCATAAGGAGACATACTAACTACCGTACGTGGTACAATGCGTATAACCAGTCCGTTTCGTCACGCTCCCCTGCCTCAGGGGGACACCGCCCCGAATTCGCCTGTTCCTGTGGAACAAGCAGAAAACGTCTTGACCGACAATGAGGACGAAGGTCAGACACCAGCAGCCGCCCCCGAAAATAAAGGTAAGGGGTGAGACACCCAAGTAGTGGCACGCAAGGAGGCCGAAGGGGTGGACACGGAGTTGGGCGACTCCAAAAAAGAAAACGACCCAGACCACCCAGGCATCGGGTGGATGCGATACAAAGTGGCAAAACCGGAACACTACGTTATGTGGATTCCGGCGCCAGGAGAACTAGGTGAGGTTAGGGCAGGGTATATCAGGTATGTCTTCGACGGAGAAGACACCACCTTGGAAGGGACCTTCGGCAAAGAATACCCAACCTATCGACAACCGTTGCGAGCACGGCGCGCTGACACCCACCCCAACCTCACTGACAATAAAGACATCCAGGACGACCACCTGTCTGCCTTTAACCCGGAATCCACGATGGCTGAGATCGTCGACCGTTACATCCACCATATGGCAGACCCCGGACTCATCGTGGAAGTTGTCTGCTACCGCACACAAAAGAACCGTCAGGGTACGTTGGCCACCCGCATAAAAGACCTAACCGAGCAACAGCAACGCAACGACTGTTATGATCTGCCCCCTCGGACTTACCACCGCGTACTTTTTCTCCCTTCTTCCTGTCTGTCTCGCTTACTACTTCCTTATCCCCTCGGACTTCCTACTTACCCTTCCATAAAACTTCTCCACTAGCTACCATCACTTTACCTTCGCTTAGCTATTGTGACTCATTTCATCGTTACCATCTCGATCCCTAGTACTCATTATTGTCCCTTCATTTGCTACTCTAACTCGACCCAAGAGCCCTTAAGGCCATTCGTTGCTATTGTTACTTACCTGACTCACCAAGCGTCCTAGATGGACTGCAAACATGTATATAAACCTGTGTCATTCACGGTTGGGCCTTAAGCCTGACTTAGAATCAATCTTGCGACTTTCTGGTCATTGGCATACAAAGTGGGAAGGCCACTGGACCAACTTCGACTCAAGAATTACTGGCAAGGACCTTCCGAGGAGGGGGATCACTTCGTCGTCAACTTAGACCCTTGCACAGACCGCATTTACTTGTCTATCAATTTAGCCTTGCTTCGCAAGTGCTCGCTGAGTAGGGAGACCAGCCCCCATTCGAACAAAGACCTTCTAGTGCTGCTTAACACGCACCCGGACCTCAAACTGCCAACGTCTGGCCCTTGCGCCCGCAGGAGCGTAACATAAGTCAGGCTTTAACCCCACAGACAAGCTGGCCACACTAGAACTATATCTACCAGAAGACCCAGACACCCCAGTCGCAGTACAAAGAAGAACCAGAGACGACCTACCAGCCCACGTAAAAGGGAAAGCATATTGGGTCCCAAATCCAGGCCACAAGGGCTACTACGCCAAAAGCAAGAACGTAGAAAGAGCCGTTGAATTCTACAACTTCAGACACACCGATAAAGAAGGGGTAACTCAAACAGGAGATCATTGGTTTGTCCTCGAAGAAGGAGACAACGAAGACCCCAACTGGTACACCAGAAAGAAATACCAACTATCCCCAGGATCAAACGGACTAGGTTGGTGGAGAGAAACTGACAAAGAAGCAGAAGAAGGAAAGATTAAAACGTACCAACCCAGTTATCAACAAGAAGAACAGTCAGTAACCAACATGGAGACTCAACAAGAAGAACAAATCAACACCACAGTCGTAGAACCACCCCCACAACCAATGGGACAAACAAACCCAGGAAACGGAGCCCCAGTAGGACTGGCACCCCCGATCTTCAATGGAGATAGGGACAATCAGAAGAATTCCTTGATAGATTCTTGGGCTACGAACTTATCAACTGGGACAAAAAATCTTCCAAGTTCCCTTCACCAAGACAGCACTCTGCCTCTCCTATATCACTGGCCCAAAAGTCGATGCATGGGCCAAAAGTAAAAGGATATGGCTCCATGACCTAGTCAGGACGGGAACACGTAAAATGGAGGACAATTCCCTATGGGATGACTTTGAGGCAGACTTCAGAACAGCCTTTACCGACACCGACGCCCGCCTCACCGCCCTCCAAAAGTTCCAGGAACTCAGAATGACTGGAGATGACCTTGACACATACACTGCCGAGTTCGAAAGACTCAGAGAGACCGCAGGGTACCGAAGAGACGACATAGGAGCTATAGCCAAGTTTAAAGACGGTCTACAACCCAAGTTACTCCACCAAATCATCAGCCACTGCTCCCCAGCTCCAGCCACCTTGGAGGAGTGGAAAAAGAGGGCTAGGGAGCGCCAGACGGTGTATAAGGAGCTCAAAAACGCTGGCCTAACCCAAAAGACAAACAACAACTGCACAGAAGCACAAAGGAAGTGGGCAACTATGCTGGGCCTTCGGAACTATGTCCCACCTCAGCAGAGAAGCCAGAACAGCTGCCCACAAACCAGCTATCAAAGCAAAGGTAACAACCAGGTAGTCCCAATGGACGTAGACGCAGGGCGTATATTTACACCCCTCTCCGAGCAAGAACGCGCCGAACTGAGCAAGAAAGGCGCATGCTTCCACTGCAGACAGCCTGGCCACATCAGCCGCTTCTGCCCTCAAAGAAAGCAAGGACAAGGAGGAGGGGAACAACGATCAGAGCGGCAAAGGCAGAGGAACCTCCCAAAGAACAAGAACAGCCGTCCCTCAAAGACACCATTAGCAACATGGACCCAAAAGAGCTATGGGGAATACTGCAGGGCATGGACGAGGAAAAGCGCATGGCCATAGCAGATGGTGCGCAGGATTTTTAACTGGCCCGAAACTAACTGCCATAGTTAGGGCCCTACGCTTAAGAAAGATGTACATAACCAGACACGACTCAGTTAAATTGGTGTTTGATTTATACTCATTCAAAGGCAAGGCAGAAGAGATTGCTCTTATTGACAGTGGAGCAACAGAAAATTTTATTGACTATAAAACAGTAGCAAGGCTGCGATTAGGAACCAAGAAGCTCGAACAAGCAAGACTGGTAAGAAACATCGACAGCACCGAAAATAAAGCAGGAAGCGTTACCAATTACTGCGACCTAATGATCTCCAGAGGAGATACAAAGGAAAGGGTTCGCTTCTATGTTACTAACCTTGGAAAAGATAGGTTTATCTTTGGGTACCCTTGGCTTGCCAAGTTCAACCCAGAAATCAACTGGCCAGAAGCAGAAATAAAAGGACCAAGGGTGCGAGTAGAAACTCTGGTCAAAGGTAACATGATGCAAAAGGAATACATCCGACACATCCAGCAAGAAGCAATCGCTCAACTGGAAGAAGGGGACGAACTGATCATGACGATTAGGAAGGTAACCCCTGAACCCCTGGAACTTAACAAAACAACACTCGCCCAACAGATGGCTGAAAAAGCCTATGATGCGAGCAAGGTAAACACGGAGGCAACAATCCCTACGGCATACAGACGACACTGGAAAGTATTCTCAGAAAAGGAGGCAAGGCAATTACCACCACACCGCCCCTGGGACCATGAGATTAACCTGAAAAACAACGCACCCGAGGTGATTAACAGTAAGGTGTACCCTCTGTCAAAAGATAAACAAAAGGCCCTAGATGAGTATCTCGATGACAACCTGGACAAAGGCTACATCATAGCGTCCTCATCTCGCTATGGATCTCCTACATTCACGGTAAAAAAGAAGGATGGTACTCACCGCATCGTACATGACTACAGGAAGCTCAATGAATACACGGTAATGGACATCACACCCCTCCCTAGCATCCAATCAATTTTGGAGGACCTGAGGGGCAAAACACTGTTTAGTAAGTTTGATATCAGAGCGGGATACAACAACATTCGCATCAGGACAGAAGACACCTACAAAACCGGATTCAAAACAAGCAGAGGACTATATGAATGGGTCGTAATGCCATTTGGACTATGCAACGCTCCAGCCACCTTCACCAGAATGGGTAATGATGTTTTGCGACCATTATATGCTAAATACCCCAGAAAGTTCAGACACTACATGGACGATTGCATTGTCATGACTGGAAAAGGGGAAGAAGCACTACATGAAGAAATCTGCCACCTTTACTTCGACATCCTGGAACAACACTCCCTGTACCTCAAACCGGCCAAGTGCAAATTCAACCAAACAGAAATCGACTACCTAGGCATAAGGGTCAAGGACGGTGAGCTCATGATCGACCCAGCAAAAATCGCAGGTATAACAGACTGGCCAACGATGCTCCGGAATGTCAAGGAAGTGCGAAGCACACTGGGACTTCTAGGCTACCATCGCCCTTGGATCCCAAACTTCGCTAACATCGCTAAACCACTTACAGATTTACTACAAAAAGGGAAAGAGTTCGCATGGAATACAGCCTGTACCAAAGCAGTAACACACCTCATAGGTTTGGTAACATCCAAACCAGTGCTAATTCCCCCAGACCCAGACCAGCAATTTATCTTATACGTCGACGCCTCTCAATTTGCAACAGGAGCAATCCTCTACCAAGCAGACAAAGAACGGAGGGATCACAGGGGAAACCCCCTGCTTCGCCCCATTGGATTCCACTCCCAAACCTTCAGTAAAACGGAACAGAACTACCCTATCTACGATAGGGAACTACTGGCAGTCATCAGAGGACTAAGATGCTGGAAACACCTCTTACGAAACTCCACCTACCCAGTCCTGGTAATCACCGATCACGTGAACCTACAGTACTACCGAGAACCGCACAAGTTGGGGCCAAGAGTCAATGGGTACATTGCAGAACTGGCTGACTACCATATACAATTAGTATACAAGCCAGGAGCGGTAAACAGAGTGGACGCACTATCCAGATGACCAGACCTAGTCCCAGAGGAGGACAATGAACTGGTAATTGTCCTTCCTGACCACCTTTTCGCCTCCCCAACAGCCCCAACTACCACATACCAAGCAACACGGACAAAGGCGGAAGATTACGACTCAGACGACACATTGGTAGGTAGTGACGATGAAGGAGACATGAAAACCATGAAGGCACGGAGCGTCCAACTGGAAGATGGAGCAGAATGGTCAGCTTTCGACCTAGATAAACTGATACTGCAAGCACAGACTATCGACCATGCAACCATACGACGATGGAGAACCACCCACAAGCTGGAAAAGTACGGAGACATCTGGACCAGAGCGGGTGCACTCATTGTTGTGGGAAACAACGATCTCAAGAGGGGGGTGACAAAACTATTTCACGACTCACCAACTGCAGGGCACCCTGGAATTTCCAAAACCTTGGAGATGCTCTCGACCTTTTACTGGTGGCCAAGGATGAAGGAATTCGTCACAGCTTACATCAAAGGATGCACGAACTGCCAAATGTCAAAGATCAATACGCACCCCAACAAACCAGCAACCTTCCCAATCACTACAGACCCTGTCAAGAATCGCTGACGCTCGACTCTTGATAGAGTTCGCAGTAGCGTCTCACCTGTCTTGGAGTGCTGATTGATATAGCTCAATCACTAAGCTTCAGGGTTCCTTGGAAGTTATCCAAGGGGAGCGAGAGTTGTTTAGATGATGAAAAAGGGGTCACTCCAATAGGTGAGATGATAGTCAGCAAGACCAATGTATGATTAAGTCGAGCTTGGCTCGACTCTACAGCATCAGAAGGGTTTAAATACAAGTCTGCTACTTAGGGATTTGTAAGTAGCTAGCACGATCAATAAGCAGTCTTCTCAGGCCTGTCAGCTCTTCCTAAGTATCAGTAAGCTATCAATAAGCTATGATGTCATAGAGTGCGTTTTTGGACTTTTGGAACAATAACATGAGAACAATCAGTCATCCGATCAGTAAGCATATCAGTATCAGAGCACAATAAGTCCCACAGAATGTCAGGACAAGGGTACCGCACATCAGATGTCACCGCTACTACAATGGACTCGATAGTCCAAGGGTGAATACGAGGAGTAGGGTGAAGATTACAATGAGGAAGGCTAGCATACACCCGTACATCTTCCGGGAGTGGAGCGATAAGTCGAACCAAGGGCAACGAAGTACGCCCGACTTCAACTTGTAGCGAGAACGACCTGGTATTGAGACAGAAGACTCAAGTTAGAGTCTTCAAGTAACTAGGTACAACGCTATAAATACTACAGTGGGGAGGCTATTCCCATAAAGCCTTATACGGACAGTAGCTACGATCAATCAGAGGCACGGCGGTATCAAGACAGCTAACAGTAGGTTTAGGGCATCAAGCCCTGGCTAGGTACAATCTCACTTGTACGGATCAGAAACGATGGGGGGTGGTACATAGGCATACAATGGGGCATAGCCGGTTCAAGAACTTACCGCGGTCCAGCGGACGCCAACCCATCCGCTCTCGTGTGCCGGTGACAAAACATATGTAGAAGGTACTAATCATAAAAATGGCCCCATCTATCACCTTGCCCTCCATGCTCGCCCCCAACTCCAACCAAATTTCGACAACAACAAGCAAATCAGAGACGACCACCTCAACGTCTTCCACCCTGAGTCCAGTCTGAGGGACTTCGTAGACCGAGCAGTCCACAACATCGCCGACCCTGGCCTCACTGCGGACCTGGTGCGCTATAGGTCGCGCAAAGCGCGCCATGCTACACTGCTCCGCCGTCTCCAAGCTGCTGAGGAAGCGTTACTCGAGAATACAGAGGCTCTAGTCGGAGTGGAGCGCCACCTCATCCATGCCAAGGCTTGCACCCGGGTCTTCAATCAGGTCTATGCAGTCAAACCTGAAAGCGAAAGGCCCTATCACGTCGGACATGTCCCAACCCTCAAGGCCAGCCAAGGCCCACCAAATACCACACTAAAGACGCCCACACCCTCCTCCCAGACTCACTTCGCCCCTTATCACCGCCCAAAAATGCTGGAGCCCGTGTTCTGCTTCGAATGCATGCAGTCCCAGTCCCACCACCTTGGCAGAGACTGCCCCTCGGCAGGAACCTGCTGCTACTGCCAGAGTACCGGCCACGAGTCCCTCCAATGCCCTACACCCCACGTCCAATGCCATGAGAACAGGTGCTCAGTCCCTAGCTGGCTCACCTTCCATGGACTCCAATGCCCAGCCCCCGCCATGGGACGCCTCACCAAACGTCTCGGCACCCCGCTGGATGCCTTCCCTCACATGTGGGCTCAGGACATTGGCATGTCCCCCACCACGGTGGAAGAAGACTAGCTCTCGTGTAAGTGAGCTCCTTAGGAAGGGCGTGATGTTATGATCTGCCCCCTCAGACTTACCACCGCGTACTTTTTCTCCCTTCTTCCTGTCTATCTCGCTTACTACTTCCTTATCCCCTCGGACTTCCTACTTACCCTTCCATAAAACTTCTCCACTAGCTACCATCACTTTACCTTCGCTTAGCTATTGTGACTCATTTCATCGTTACCATCTCGATCCCTAGTACTCATTATTGTCCCTTCATTTGCTACTCTAACTCGACCCAAGAGCCCTTAAGGCCATTCGTTGCTATTGTTACTTACCTGACTCACCAAGCGTCCTAGATGGACTGCAAACATGTATATAAACCTGTGTCATTCACGGTTGGGCCTTAAGCCTGACTTAGAATCAATCTTGCGACTTTCTGGTCATTGGCATACAAAGTGGGAAGGCCACTGGACCAACTTCGACTCAAGAATTACTGGCAAGGACCTTCCGAGGAGGGGGATCACTTCGTCGTCAACTTAGACCCTTGCACAGACCGCATTTACTTGTCTATCAATTTAGCCTTGCTTCGCAAGTGCTCACTGAGTAGGGAGACCAGCCCCCATTCGAACAAAGACCTTCTAGTGCTGCTTAATGCGCACCCGGACCTCAAACTGCCAACGTCTGGCCCTTGCGCCCGCAGGAGCGTAACAACAACGACACGTTGCTAAACACCACCCGCTCCCTCATTCACGCCAAAGCCGCCACACGACTGATCGAACAGATGTTTGCAGAACCCCCCTCGCACGAAGAGCCATACAAGGCCTACCCCCTCTCTATCCGTGCGGGCCAAGGACCTGCCAACCGCATTCGACACCGCCCAGCCCAGACACCTCCTGACAAACGTTACTCCCTATATAGACACCCGCGCCTCGAAAAGCCCATCTTCTGCTACGAGTGTTTTCAGACGTCCCCCGACCACTCTCCCATTGAATGCCCCGATTACGGGCACTGTTATTTCTGCGCCAGCATGCAACATGAATCCCTCACCTGCATTGCCCCGCATGTCTGCTGTGAAGAGAAGCAATGCAACATGCCAGTCTGGCACCAATATCACGGCCTTCAATGTGCCGCCCCTGCTGCTGCCTGCCTTACTCACCTGGCCCGTGCATGGCCCTCCGAGTTCCTCAAACGATGGGACGAAGACGCGTCCCCACTCACCCGCTCGTCACTACAGGATTACGAGAGCGACCCCGACGAACTCATGTGGGAATGAGTTGCCCTAGGGAGGGCGTGATGTTACGATCCACTGGAACGGACCCCATTTTTCTTTTCTTCTTTCGTTCTCACGTGACCGATGACCCCGTGACAGACTAGACTCGTGACCCATACAGATTGATTCATATTTTGCGCAGCACGATCGATACTCAAGTACCTCGTTTCATAGCTATCACCCCTTCGCTTAAAACTTACGGTTGATGTACTTGACACCTTGTTTCATTTCCCAGACTCGTCCTCAGCGTTCCTCAGACTCGTCTTGTAGTTCCCTTACCTCGCGCACGGACCACGCCTCATTACTATAAAAGACCTCTACGATAGACAGTTAGGCCTTAAGCCTGACTTAGTTGAACCTGTATCAACAAAGCAGTAGTCTTCAGGGATAATACCCAGTTGAACCCTCTTCTCTCTGTACCTAAGTCCGCGTTGTGACTTAGCGTGAACCGATCCCTTCAGACTACTTGAAAACCTATTACCTCTGCGCAGGTACGACGAACGACTGACTGTGACACCGACCCCCAGCTGTGTGGGACACTAGACGGCGTACCCGCTAGTAGTCGAATTAGACCGTGGACACACCGCATTTACTTGCATTGTCAGACAGAGCAGCACCAGTGTGCGTCAGGCTCTCGAACCAAGTCTTGGACCGCTATCCAAGCAAGAATCGCTGAGTAGGGAGACCAGCCCCCGAACGTAGAGCGTGCTTAAGCACCCGAACACCGAACCACCAACGTCTGGCCTTTACGCACCGCAGGGCGTAACAGGTGGGTGGGAGAAAGTTCTGCAAGTTGGGCGTTAAGGGTGTTGCAAATGACTTCCGGGGTTGGCCAGTCCTCATGTGCAAGTTTAAGGTTTGCCAGGCTCACCACCACTAGTGGTGTGCTTGGCCCGGCCTGAGGCCATAAGCCAGGCCAAGCTGGGCCCAAGTAGGCCAGGCCAAGCCAGGCCAAAATGTTGGCTCTGTGATGGCTTTGGCCCAGCCTGCCATCCTGAAAGCCAAAGCCAGGCTGTCAGGCCACGCAAGGCCGTGGGAATTTATGTGGCTTCGGTAACCATCGATTTTGTCCATCAAACAACTGATCAACCTCAAGTCCAGATGGATGACAGACACGCCTGCATCCATGGTCGTAGTTTTGTCCTCGTCCCCTCTCAAAATAGCCCCTCATTCACCTCTCCACACTTCCCTCTCAAGGCATTGCCTAAGAAAAGGTGAAGGGAAGATGATCTTTGTAGTGATACTTGCATGGATGTCCATCATGCCTGCCTTGTTCCTCCTGGTAATAGCCATCGGCGTGCTCATGAGCCATCCCCCCATATCTCAAGAGTAAGCCCTCTTGAAGGAATATTACATTCTCCCCTAACCTTATGTTGGCAGACCCATTTTCATTATCAGCAATGTGCTTCTACTTGTATCACCACCCGCATTGACACTGGCCCAGGTATTCAATCAGCCATCGCCCCTCGCCTTGCACGTCACCACATCGATTTGTCAGCCCTCACCTCATGTTTGTTTCATCCTGTCTCCCATCACCTCCTCCTCTTGACTCTCGTTCCTGCTCTCCACCCCAAAACAACTGCGTGCCGAAGAACACCCATATCACCCGAACCCCTGACAAGACGTCTTGATCAAGCTAAACATCCAAATGTTGCCAGGACTCGTTGTGTTGGAATCCCGAACTCGCAGCCGTCGCCTTTCCTGGGCTGTCCCGCTTGCACTGGAGACCTGTAGATATTGAAATTTGTATGCCCATCACTCTTTCCCTTTTACTTTAGTCTCTTTCTCTATGCTACCATACGACACTACTAGCAGCCAACGTCCAAGTCTTGACACGCACACATGGCAACATTCCTCACTGACAAATTGTTTATGCTCAGTGTCACTTATTGTCACCCCAGAACGATACAATACATCTCGCCACCTCCGTAGACCCTGTTTAGATGACCAGACATGTATATTAGCCTCAAGAAGACCTCGTGTAGAGGAGGTGATCTTAGCCAATCGATTCCCCTCTTTTTCTTCCTCTCTCTTTGCGTGACTTCAAGATTCTCGTTGCCCTTTTCCTTGACTTCACCCCTCTCTGGCTAGACAACTCTGAATGCTTTACCGCACTGCCATGCCAACTTGTGTCTCCATCATCTCGTCTTTGGGTTATTTTGTCTTGTAACACTTTTTCTCTCTTCTGTGGTGAACTTACTGCTGGGTTGACTGTAATTCGCTAGGAGGGTTCTGGATGGACAGGGGACGTGGATTGATGATATGGGTCGAGTGTCGAGACACTGGGGGTTACAGAGAGTACAGGGGAAGGCAGAGGCACTGAGCTGCTTGGTGCAAGGCAGCAAGGGGAGGAAGCGATGGGAGTGTCACAAATGGACAGTCTGAGGACTGTCTGCTCATATTGGGAGTCCTTATATACACAGGGATGGTACTCTAGTAAGTGTTATTACTCTAGGGGCTATTATTGGTCTGTCTTGTTGTTCCAATGGCATAATGCCATCTGTTCCTGGTCTGGATCGTCCAACAGGTTGGGGAGGAGTTATTCTGGGTGCTTGGGGTTGTGGCACACTTCCTTGGGGGTTGTGGCCACTCCGCTTCTCAAGATATTTTAGGATTGATACAGATCTGTGGCCAGATCTGTATCTCTGGCGATCCCCTGTTCCGATCTTAGAGATATCTAGATCGTCTAGGGTCTTAGATGTGATCTGGGGATTCCCTTGGGGATTTCCCAAGGGGTTCTCTTTGGATCTATTTGTGTATGGCCTTGCTGGCGCTTTGGGGGTCTGGGGAGAGTTGTGGGAGCATTGGGGTTGTACCCCTTTGCTGGGTCATCCCATTTCATTGCAGGGAGGTCTCTGGACATTGTCCTGTCCGTTCCCTTTGGTTCCTGTGATTCTGGAGGTCACTGTTTGTGACATCTTCTCCCTCTCACTCACATTCTCGAATTACCTGGACGACGATCACATCTTAGGCAGCAACGTGGACCACTGAACCACATCCCAACCTACCCGACTTGACTTCGCCTAACTTCAATCTATCACCCTCAGAACTCGACTCTGCCAAACGATCTCACAGCACATCGACATGATGCTTTGCGCTTACACTCATTCAGCTACACATCTGCTGTATTCTCAGGTCTGATTTCTGCAATCGCTAACCCGTCCTTTGTTGACCCTGCGTCCGAGGTGGTTTGATTCATTGCTTTCCTTGAGGTCATTGCCCGTCTGACCACCGTCCCGAGCTTCTTCATCCTCACTTGCATCCCATCCTTTGCATCGTCGCACACAATCCTCATTCGCCAACGGGTGTGTTGCAACCAGCCTTTGCACTCGGATATTGTCTTCCTCATTCTCGCATCAAGACAGCACGCATAGTCCTCCTCCAGCTTGGTCATAGGCGGAGAGTGCCATGCATGCAGAGGATGGACAGGTGCACACATCTGGCATGCAGCATGTGCCACATGTGGGTGTGCACGCAGGCATGTTAGCCATGCCAAAAGCCCTGGCCCAGGCTAAGCCAAGCCAGGGCCAAGCTGCATTCAACGGCTTTGGCCCAGCCTGGGTTTCCAGAAAGCCAAAGCCATCTCAGGCCAGGCCAAAGCTGGGGCTTTCAGGCCAGGCCGCGCCAGAACATCACTAACCACCATGCTGTCACTGCTGCTACAGTGGACTCGATAGTCCAATGGTGAATACGAGGAATAACATGAAGGTCACGATAAGGAAAGCTAGCATATACCCATACGTCTTCCGGGAGTGGAGCAATAAGTCGAACCAAGGGCGACGATGTTACGATCCGCTGGAACGGACCCCGCTTTTTCCTTTTCTCACCGTCACATGACTCCTTGACCCCGTGACAGACTAGACTCTTGACTCATACCGATTGACTCATATATTGCACAGCACGATTGATACTCAAAGTACCTCGTTTCATACCTATCACCCCTTCACTTGAAACTTACGATTGATGTACTTGACACCTCGTTTCACTTCCCAGACTCGTCTTTAGTGTTCCCCAGACTCGTCTTGTAGTTCCCTCATCTCGCGCACGGACCATGCCCTATTACTATAAAAGACCTCTATGATAGACAGTTAGGCCTTAAGCCTGACTTAGTTGAACCTGTATCAACCAAGCAGTAGTCTTCAGGGATAATACCCAGTCGAACCCTTGTCTCTTATACCTAAGTCCGCGTTGCGACTTAGCGTGAACCCGATCCCTTCAGACTACTTGAAGACCTACTACCTTCGCGAAGGTACGACGAACGACTGACCGTGACACCAACCCCCGGCTGTGTGGGATACTAGACGGAGCACCCGCTAGTAGTCGAATTAGACTGTGGACACACCGCATTTACTTGCATTGTCAGACAGAGCAGCACCAGTGTGCGTCAGGCTCTCGAACCAAAGCCTTGGACCGCTATCCAAGCATGAACCGCTGAGTAGGGAGACCAGCCCCCGAACGTAGAGCGTGCTTAAGCACCCGAAAACACCGAATCGCCAACGTCTGGCCTTTACGCACCGCAGGGTGTAACATAAGTCAGGCTTTCACCTCCGACACGCTGGCAGCTCTACCGCTTTCACTTGCACCGAACCTCAACACCTACGTACCCGCACCCAAGAGGAAACGAGATGACCTACCCCGCAACGTACAAGGGGAAGCTCTTTGGATTAAAGACGTCGCTCAACTTGGATACTGGGTCAAACACGAAAGCAAGTGGTACCCCGTTGAATTTTACAACTACACACACACCGACGAACAGCAGAGGACCCACACAGGACACGCGTGGTTTATCCTACTAGAAGACGACAACAACGGAACTTGGCATACCAGAGGAGCCAACATGGTCAACATTACAAACGACCTAGGACTAGGATGGTGGGATGTAGCGGATCCCAACCACCAGACGGGGCAGCACGTTATCACTGCACCAGAACCGGCACAAATATCGGCAGCCCCTTCAGCGGGACCGGTGCCAATGGACACGATCGCAGCCACGATGGTTGCGCCAGCACAGCCAGCCCAAAGCAACGGGCAAGGCAAGGGAGGACTCATTGGCCTCCCACCCCCGATCTTCGATGGCAATAGAGCCAAATCTGACCTATTCCTGGACAAATTCCTGGGATACGAACTCCTCAATGGGGAAAGCAGAACCTTCCAGGTCCCGTACCTAAAGACGGCCTTGTGCCTGTCTTACATCGTCGGACCAAACGTAGACGCATGGGCAAACGCCAAAAGGCGCTGGCTCAGAGATCAAGTCAAGATCCATGGAGTACCCCAGAATAGCGACATGCTATGGGACTCGTTCAAACATGACTTCAGGGCGGCATACATCAATTCAGACGCCAAGCTGAACGCCCTACAGAAGTTCCAAGAATTGAAGATGATCGGAGGAGACATTGACTCTTACATCGCCACTTTCGACCGACTCTGAGAAGAGTCTGGCTACAGAGAGGACGACCTCGGAGCAATTGTCAAATTCAGGGAGGGACTCCCACCGAAACTCCTCCAGGAAATCATCACGCACAATGTACCAGCACCGACCACCATGAGCGCATGGAAAAAGAAAGCCAGAGAACGACAGACGGTATACAAGGAACTCAGGAATGTCACCGTGAAGAAACCATTCCCCGTACAACAACTAGCCCAATACCTAGGGCTACGAAACTACCAGCCGACACAACGACCAGCATATGGGCCAAGACCCAATCAGGGAAGAGCCCCACAAACAACCAGTCAAGTCGTCCCCATGGACGTAGACGCAGGGAACACCGGCAGAAGGTTCGGGCCAGGGCAGTGGAGACCAGAAAGGCAGGACCTCTACCAGAAAGGCGCATGCTTCATCTGCAAGGCGCAAGGGCACATCAGTCGCGATTGCCCCCAGAAACCAAAGAAAACGTACCAAGGGCAGTCGAGCCACGCCCGCGCCGCAGAAGTCACCGAACCAAAAGCGACCATCAGTAACGACGAAGCCTTGAAACAAATCGGAGGACTAGAAGGCATCCTCAAAATGCTACCGAACGAACCCGAAGCGGTAAAAATCCGCGCGATCAATGCGCTGCAGGATTTTTACCAAGCCCAAAACTAGCTGCTGTAGTTAGGGCTCTGAAGATACGGACGATGTACATAAATAAACAAAACTCAATCAAGTTGCCGTTTTCACTGCACACATATCGAGGAAAGGCAGAAGAAACCGCGCTCGTCAACAGCAGCGCAACAGAAAACTTCGTGGATTACAAAACCGTGGCCAGACTACGCCTCGGAACCAAGAAGTTGGAACAAGTACGTCCTATCATTAATATAGACGGGACATCGAACCAGGCAGGAGACATCACGCATTATTGCGACCTCCTGGTGACCAGAGGACAACAAACCGGACGAGAAAGATTTTTTGTCACTAACCTAGGGAAGGACCGGTTCATTTTCGGATACCCCTGGTTACGAACGTTCAACCCCGAAATCGATTGGACGACGGGGATCGTGAAAGGCCCAGAAACACGAATGGAAACCCTACTCAAGGGTAACCTAACCAGAAAAGAACACCTGACCGAAACGACAAGAGTGGCGGCCAGCCAACTCGAAGACGGCGACGAATTATACGTCGCCATCAAAACGATCAAAACGGAACCAATCGAAATCAATAAAACGACCATCACCCAACAAATGGCAGAAAAGGCTTATGACACCGGAAAGGTCAATACGGAACAAACAATCCCCGCGGTTTTCAAGCGACATTGGAAAGTATTCTCGGAACAGGAAGCTCGTCAATTACCACCACGCCGCAAATGGGACCACAAGATCGAACTAAAACCGGACGCACCCGACGTAATCAATAGCAAGGTCTACCCGCTGTCAAAAGACGAACAAAAGGTATTGGACGAATACCTCACGGACAACCTAGACAAAGGCTACATCACGACATCGGCATCTCCCTACGGCTCCCCAACCTTCACGGTCAAAAAAGAAAGATGGAACGCTCCGAATCGTACACGACTACCGAAAGCTAAACGAATACACCATTATGGACGTTACACCACTCCCTCGCATACAGTCAATCCTGGAAGAACTAAGGGGCAAAACGCTGTTCAGTAAGTTCGATATCAGAGCTGGGTACAATAACATCTGGATCGCCGAAGGAGACGAATACAAAACGGGATTCAAAACCAACAAGGGACTATTCGAATGGGTGGTAATGCCCTTCGGGCTATGCAACGCACCGGGCACTTTCACCCGTATGGGGAACGAAGTGCTACGACCCCTCTACGCAAAATATCCCGGGAAATTCCGGCACTACATGGATGACTGCATCGTCATGACCGGAACCGGAGAACGGGAACTTCATACCAAAATCTGTCACGACTTCTTCGAGATACTGGAACAACACAACCTATTTCTGAAACTGGCAAAATGCGAATTCTTCCAAACGGCCATCGACTATCTAGGAATCAGGGTGGAAAACGGAGAACTAATGATCGACCCCGCAAAGATTGCCGGCATTAAAGAATGGCCGACCACTCTCAAAACCGTCAAAGAAGTAAGAAGTACCCTCGGACTCCTCGGATATCACAGACCATGGATTCCCAACTTCGCCCGGATTGCCAAACCGCTCACGGACCTGCTACAAAAAGGAAAAGAATTCGCATGGGACACCGCCTGTGAAACGGCCGTAAGGAAACTAATCGGACTAGTCACGTCCGAACCAGTCCTGATACCACCAGACCCGGACCAACAGTTCATCCTATACGTAGACGCATCCCAATTCGCAACCGGAGCCATCTTGTACCAGGCCGACAAAGAACAGACAAACAAACGAGGAGACCCCTTGCTCTGACCCATCGGATTCCATTCCCAAACGTTCACAAAGACAGAACAGAACTACCCAATTTACGACCGAGAACTACTCACGGTCATAAGAGGTCTACGAACCTGGCGACATCTACTAAGGAACACGACAAAACCAGTACTAGTCATCACTGACCATGCCAACCTACAATACTATAGGGAACCACACAAGTTGGGCCCACGAGTCAACGGATACATCACCGAACTCGCAGACTTCAACATCCAACTAGTGTATAAACCCGGAGTGTTACGATCCGCTGGAACGGACCCCACTTTTTCCTTCTACCTATCACATGACTCTTTTGACCCCGTGACTCGTATACTGCGCAGCACGATTGATACTCAAAGTACCTCGTTTCGTGACTATCATCCCTTCGCTTAAAACTTACGATTGATGTACCTAACACCTCGTTTCACTCGTAGACTCGTCTCTAGTGCTCCCCAGACTCGTCTCCTAGTTCCTTTACTTCGCGCACGGACCACGTCTCTTTACTATAAAAGACCCCTACGATAGACAGTTAGGCCTTAAGCCTGACTTAGTTGAACCTGTATCAACAAGCAGTAGTCTTCAGGGATAATACCCAGTTGAACCCTCTTCTCTTATACCTAAGTCCGCGTTGCGACTTAGCGTGAACCCGATCCCTTCAGACTACTTGAAGACCCGAATTACCTTCGCGAAGGTACGACGAACGACTGACCGTGACACCGACCCCCGGCTGTGTGGGATACTAGACGGAGCACCCGCTAGTAGTCGAATTAGACCGTGGACACACCGCATTTACTTGCACCATCAGATAGAGCAGCACCAGTGTGCATCAGGCTCTCGAACCAAGTCTTGGACCGCTATCCAAGCCCGAACCGCTGAGTAGGGAGACCAGCCCCCGAACGTAGAGCGTGCTTAAGCACCCGAACATCGAACCGCCAACGTCTGGCCTTTACGCACCGCAGGGCGTAACATAAGTCAGGCTTTCACCTCCGACACGCTGGCAGCTCTACCGCTTTCACTTGCACCGAACCTCAACACCTACGTACCCGCACTGTCAAGAATCGCTGACGCTCGACTCTTGATGAGTTCGCAGTAGCGTCTCGTCTCCTGCTTGGAGTGACTTGGCGTGAT
>WTXJ01000161.1:0-47522 GCA_022376545.1 Russula dissimulans | reverse complement strand
TGGCCACCTTGCCGGAGAGTTTTTGTGCCTCCCTGTGTTTGGTTAGATTGGCATGATCGGTGTAAACCTTGACTTGATGCGGGGAGCCTTCCAGAAGATATCTCCAGAATTTGAATGCTCTGATGAGGGCCAGGAATTCTCGATCATAGACGT
This sequence comes from Russula dissimulans, assembly GCA_022376545.1. Classification (NCBI taxonomy): domain Eukaryota; kingdom Fungi; phylum Basidiomycota; class Agaricomycetes; order Russulales; family Russulaceae; genus Russula; species Russula dissimulans. The sequence goes on along the minus strand of WTXJ01000161.1, from coordinate 47,369 downwards.
CATAATTCCTTTCTGCTTGATTGAGGGCCTCTGAATGGTATCCCACTTCCATTCGCTTCCCTGCTTCGTCTCTTTGAATGAGCACTGCCCCTGTCGCATAGTCTGAGGCATCTATTTCCACTTCGAAGGGTTTATCAGGGTTTGGATGACTTATTTGAGGATCGGCTTCGATCTTCTTGATAAGACTGTCCAAGGCAATCTCCGCTTCCTTGGTCCACTCGAACTTTTGCCCTTTCTTGATAGTGGCAAAGATGGGCCTGGCCATATGAGCGAAATTTGGTATGAACCTCCTTTGGTACTGTAAGACTCCCATGGTTCGCTGGACGTCCACCTTGCTCTGGAGAACTTGAGGCCACTTGCTGATCCCATCTCGTTTGGCTGGATCCACCCTCATCTTCCCTGCTTCGACTAGGATTCCTAGGAATTCCATTTGTGTCTGTTCCCATTGACACTTTGCTGGTCGTAAATGATATCGATGTTTGGCCATCAGTCCAAGTAATTCATGCGTGCACTGCTTGTGTCCTTCCTTCCCTTTAGGTGTCTTCTTGCTGGCTATGAAGAAGTCGTCCATATAACTGCCTGCTGAAGTGTCCATGTGATCGAACCACTTGTCCCTCCATGGCCTGAAGTCACGCCACATCAATCGCGTCCATTGAGCTGGGGCGTTTTTCATTCCAAAATACAGCACTTTAGGTTGATACGTCCCTAGTGGCATTTTGAAGGCTGCTTTCTGTCGGTCTCCTTCTTCGATAGGAATGTTATTGTACCCCCATCTGATGTCGAACTTTGAGAAGATTTCCTTCCCCTCCATTTGTTGCAAAAGGTGGTCAATTCGAGGTAAGGGACCATTATCCCTTTTTGTCCATTGATTGAGTTTTCGATAATCGATGATGAGTCGTTTATCAGCGCTATTCTTCTTGTTTATGAAGAATACAGGGGAGGTGTAAGGCGAGGCTGATTCCTCGATAAATCCCTTTTCTAGCTCTTCTGCAAGGAACTTCTTCAGTGTTTCCATTTCTGGTTTGGTTAAGGGGTAGACTTTGCAGTCTAACTGTTCTGGGGCTCCTGGTAATAATTCCACTGTGGCATTTGGGTTTTGGTCAGGAGGAAATCTTCTGGCTGCTTCCTCGGAGAAAACTTCCTTGTACTTCTGGTATTCCTTTGGTACCTCGTGTAGTTGTATGGTGCCCTTCTGATAGTACTGTTTGGCCATTTCCTGGGATATGGTTGTCCTTCTGACGTAGATGGCTTCGCCCTCCTTAGGCTTGCCCAGACTTTTAATGGCCTTGATTTGCCACCTGGTAACCATACGGTCTAGGTGTTTGTACATGCTGCTTTGGATTTTGACTGTGCCTTCAAGCAGTTTCCCCTTCCTCCAGTCTACTCTTGGGTTAAAGGTTCGAAGAAATGGGTACCCCAATATTAGACGGTCCTTCCCTAGATTTGTGATGTAGAACTCTTGGAGGTCTTCTTGGTCATTGTAGGAGACTCTTAGACGGCAGTAGTGAGTCATTTCTCCTTGTTTGTTCTCTGTTCCATCAACGTTATAGACTTTGATTGGTTTGACTAGAGGTCGCCTTCCAACCCTCATTCTTTTCCAGGTAATTTTGTCGATGAAATTTCCATAGCTCCACTGTCCAACAGAGCTGTTTCTTCGGCCTTCGCATGAGCAGTTTGAAAGGAAAATGGTACATTCATGGAAGTGAGTCGTTTAATGTACATTTCTTGTTCTTCTCTGCTCATGCTAGTATTCCTAAGCCAGGCCGTCGGCTTGGAACTTCTCAAAAACCCTCGCTGATCAGTTTGTTGAACAGCTCCTCTTTTTCTTCGATGGTTAAGGCATTGATGTGCGCCATTAGCCCTCCTTTCCCTTTGATTGATCCAACTTTTGTGGATGCTTGGGACATTACTTCATCCTTGTCATCTTCCACAGTAGACTCCTCTTCTTCAGCCTCCATGACTTTGGCTGAGGGCTTCTTCCCAGGTGTCGTTTTTCTGTCTGGACAATTCCTGGACATATGCCCTTGTTTCTTGCATCTGAAACATCATCCTTCGCTCATGAGTTTCTTTTGCTCTTCAGATGTGAGCTGTTGGAACTGTCCTCCTGTTTGTGGGGATCGGCCCTTGGGTTTAGTGTCAATGACGTCTACATCCATAGCATCTGGATCTCTGGGAGCCTTCTTTGGGATGGGGTGGTCCTTGAAGAATTGTTGGAACATGTTCTCTCAAACAGTGAGTCCGCCTCTTCCGAATCCTCCAGCTTCTTGCTTGATCCTTTTGGCTTTGACAACCTCTTTCCTAGCGGCCTCTTGCCACCCTTCGAGGTCGTCGTCTGCTGGACAGTTATCCTTTCTTAAAATTGCAGTGGCTAACCAGGATTTCAGCCCCATTCTGAATGCTCGGACTGTCCCCTGGTGGTTTCTGTCCCACCCTAGTTCGGTGATGAGGGCATTGAAGGTGGAAATGTATTCATGTAGGGGCATATCCTTCTTCATGCTCAATGCTGACAGTTTAAATTGAGCATCTTCGAGTAGGCTGTCGTCCTTCCAGGTGCTGATGAAGTCGTTCTTGAACCTTATCCAGTGTTGGTCATTATCCGCGTTCATTCCTCCAGTCACCCTATCGTTGGCAGCACGGATCTGGGCTTTGGTCCATTCTCGAACCCTATCCCCTCTGATATAGGTGATGGCTAAGGCCACTCGGCTCAGGGGCCGGGCCATTACTCTCTTGTGAGAATTGATCCAGGCCCAGACTGTGAAGTCATACATGAATGACTCTGCATTTTTCCTGTTTCCGTCGAAGATGTCTGGTGGGTGTCCATCCAGTCCTCCTCCTCCTTGGGCTGCTTGTTGCATTGCAGCGGCCATCAGTTGGAGGGCTGGGGGGCCACCTCCTCCTCCTGGGGGACCTCCTCCTCCTCCTGGAGGATTTCCTCCTCCTCCTCCGCCACCTCCACTCCCATGCGTTGGGTCTGGTACTGGGATAGGGGCAAAGGTGGTTTGGATGGAGGACCCTTCCTGTAGGCTTTGGAAGGTAACATCTGTAGTTCTTTCTTCGGTGGAAGTCATTGTAGCCATTACGAGCTGATCGATGGCTTTGTTCAACCTTTGTTGTGGGCTGATATCGATTGTTTTTAGTTGCCTAGTGATGGTCTCTACTTCTGGCAACAGCTGTGTTTCGACGTGAAGACTGTATTCACTTCTGTCTACTCCGTGTCTTTGCAGTATTGGAGTTCTTTCTCTTGAAGACTCTGATCGCTTGTCAGTATTCGTGTCTTCTTCTGAAGAAGTATCCCTTTTCCTGGCTTCTTCGGTTTGGTAGGGTTCAGCCAATGTCCCCAAACCTTGTTTGTTCGGGTTTTCTATGAGATCCCTTTTGGTCGTCCAAAATGTTCTTTCCTCCGGACTCCAGTAAGTGTAATACCACTGGTTGTTGATGTATTCCACTGGCACCCAAACTCCTCCTATTCCTAGGATGGTGTAAGATGATTGGGCGAAGTCCTGTCTTATCGACCAAAGGGCAATTCCTCTGAGTTCTAGGGGTAGGTTGTCTGCTCCCCTGTTCTGGAAGTCTGCTGCTTCTTCGGGGTCCTCTGGGAAGCTTACGACTATTGAGTCTCGAAGCTCCTCCTTCTGTTTCCCCTGGAGTTTCTCTCGCAGAGCCTTCATCTTGACTGGCTATTTAAAGCTTGACTTATGTCAAGAATCACTGACGCTCGACTCTTGATAGAGTTCGCAGTAGCGTCTCACCTGTTCTGGAGTGCTGATTGATATAGCTCAATCACTAAGCTTCGAGGGTCCTTGGAAGTTATCCAAGGGGAGCGAGAGTTAGTTAGACGATGAGAGGGGGTCACTCCAATAGGTGAGATGGTAGTCAGCAAGACCAATGTATGATTAAGTCGAGCTTGGCTCGACTCTACAACTGCTGAAAGGTTTAAATACAAGTCTGCTACTTAGGGATTTGTAAGTAGCAAGTACAATCAATAAGCAATATTCTCAGGCCTGTCAGCTCTTCCTAAGTATCAGTAAGCCATCAGTAAGCTATGATATCATAGAGTGCGTTTTTGGACTTGGAACAATAGCATGGGAACAGTCAGTCATTGGATCAGTAAGCATCCAATCATTGGATCAGTAAGCATATCAGTATTAGACCACAGTAAGTCCCACAGAACGTCAGAACAAAGGTACCACACATCAGAACAATAGTGAGCCTAGGCATGCCACCGGCATCCAGACTTCTTGCAGAAGGCCCAGTGCATACAGGCGTGTTTGGGAATGGGAATGGGTGTGGATCGAGAGGAGGGGGGATGAGTTCCGGGACCAGGAGGTGTGGCTTGCCCTGTAGATCGAGGTAAGTCCATAACACAGGAGGATTAGTGGGAGATGTCATGGTTTCAGTAGGACTCTGGCCAATTGGATACTCATCATCTGCATCATTGTACCACTGGAAATCGGAAGGTGATGCAGCCATAGTAGAAGTGTCTGAGTGCACCCAAGTCATTGTTGATACGGAAGGAAATTTGCATATTTGTTTTTGTTTTCTGTGTAATAGCCGAGGAGCAAACCGAGAGTGAAACTATTTGGGGGTAATTGCCAGTTTCCCAAACCGAGACCAAACTGTTTGGTTTGTCAACAAGAATCTCCAAACCAAAACTGAAACCGGGAGTTTGGTTTCAGTTCAAACCGAGTTTGAATCAGTTTGAACCCAAACTTCCCCAACACTACTGGGCGGGTGTCGGCATCGCTCAGGAGTATGTGGTCTGCTCCAAAGATTGCAGGGGCGGGCATGCCGTCACCACTGCTGCCATTCCATCACATTGCAGTCATCGCTGCTGCTGTCACCGGCACACGAGAGCAGATGGGTTGGCGTCCGCTGGACTGCGGTAAGTTCTTGAACCGGCTATGTCCCATTGTATGCCTATGTACCACTCCCCATCATTTTTGATCCGTACAAGTGAGATTGTACCTAGCCAGGGCTTGATGCCCTAACCTACTGTTAGCTGTCTTGATACCGCCGCGCCTCTGATTGATCGTAGCTACTGTCCACGTAAGGCTTTATGGGAATAGCCTCCCCACTGTACTATTTATAGTGTGTACCTAGTTACCTGAAGACTCTAACTTGAGTCTTCTGTCTCAATACCAGGTCGTTCTCGCTACAAGTCGAAGTCGGGCGTACTTCATCGCCCTTGGTTCGACTTATCGCTCCACTCCCGGAAGACGTACGGGTGCATGCTAGCCTTTCTCATCGTAATCTTCGCCCTACTCCTCGTATTCACCATTGGACTATCGGGTCCATTGTAGTAGTGGTGACAGCTGCGGTGTCTGGGTGTGCTTGGAGAGGATGGCCAGCCAGCTACGCGGGTAGAGGGGCAGGCAGGCAGGTGGGGTGTGGGCAGGCGTGCAAGGCGGCTGGCTAAAACTAGGTGGTGGGCAGTTGAAATGGGCAGGCAGGTAGGCAGGTTGAAATGGGCATGCACGCAACGCGCGGGGGCAGACGGGCAGGCAAGCTGGGTGGGCAAGCTGGGCAGTGCGGGCATCTGGCTAGGAGTGCCAGGCAGTTAAACCAGCTTAAAATCCTGCTGAATGGGTCAGAGATCGATTTTCTGGTATTGGAAGATGAAAACTTACCCAGAACATGGCAGGCGGCTGAGGAAGGCAATGGGATGGTAACAGGTAGCCACGCAGCAATGTGCAGACAGGCGGACGTGTGGGGAGGTGGGCAGGCATGCCACATGAGCATCAGGCATGTGGGTGGTCGAGCAAGGGCCAGGAGTGGTGGGCAGAGGGTGTGGACAGGCAGGCAGGCAGGCAGGCAGACAGGCAAGCAGGTGTAGACATTGGAGAGGAGTTCCAAAGTTGAATTTCAACTGGAGAGAAAACTAAGTCCAGCAACCTGTTATGGACTTACCTCGATCTACAGGGCAAGCCACACCTCCTGGTTCCAGAACCCATCCTCCCTCCTTCCAATCCGTACCCATTTCCATCCCCAAACATGCCTGTATTCACTGGGCATTCTGCAAGAGGTCTGGATGCAAGTGGCATGTCTAGACCCACTATTGTTCTGATGTGTTGTACCTTTGTCTTGACATTCTGTGGGACTTATTGTGGCCTGATACTGATATGCTTACTGATCCAATGACTGGATGCTTATTGATCAAATGACTGATTGTTCCCATGTTATTGTTCCAAGATCCAAGAATGCACTCTATGATATCATAGCTTACTGATAGCTTACTGATACTTAGGAAGAGCTGACAGGCCTGAGAAGACTGCTTATTGATCATATTTGCTACTTACAAATCCCTAAGTAGCAGGCTTGTATTTAAACCCTTCAGTGGTTGTAGAGTCGAGCCAAGCTCAACTTAATCATACATTGGTCTTGCTGACTACCATCTCACCTATTGGAGTGACCCCTCTCATTGTCTAACCAACTCTCGATCCCCTTGGATAACCTCCAAGGAACTCCGAAGCTTAGTGATTGAGCTAAATCAATCAGCACTCCAGAACAGGTGAGATGCTACTGCGAACTCTATCAAGAGTTGAGCGTCAGCGATTCTTGACACAACCGGTTTTCCGGTGACCAGTTGCAGCTGGTCCCAGCCGGTTGACCCCAGTCTGGAAAGTCACCAAAATGTAAGACAACTGCAACTGCAACCCTGCTGCAACCTTAAGGACTGCAACTGAAGGTCCAGTTGCAATCAGTTGCAGTCCAGTTGGGTTGCAGTCTTTTTTCAGTCCTTGCAACTGGACTTTTAAACTCTATTCCAACTCCACACCAGACCCTCCAAACCCTCCCGCTGATCACACAGCTACCCGCCAAGTCAACACCACCTAGTGTTCGACACGGGTAACCTGTAGGTACTTTCTATCAGACCCGTACCCGTACCTGTACATACCCGTACCTGTGAAGGCGGGTACGGGTTTGTATGGGTATGGGTACAGGTTCAGTTCAATACCCATACCCCATGGGTAAGGGTACGGGTTTCATTCACTCAATCACACAGCAATTCTTTTATTTTCAAAAGGCAATACATATACAATTACAAGCTATCGAATGGTATGCTAGAGGTGCTGCTGTTGCAGTTGCTATCTCCCCCGCTGTGTCACCGCTGTCACATTTTCCATCACCACAGTTGCAGTCACCATTGTTGATCAGGCAGAGAGGGGGGCAGGTGGGCAGGTGTGGGCAGGTGTGGAGGCAGGTGCTGAGGCAGGAGGTGAGGTGTTACAATCCGCTGGAACGGACCCCACTTTTTCTCCTTTTTCTTCTCACATGACTGATGACCCCGTGACAGACTAGACTCGTGACTCATACCGATTGACTTATATATTGTGCAGCACGATTGATACTCAAGTACCTCGTTTCATAGCTATCACCCCTTCGCTTAAAACTTACGATTGATGTACTTGACACCTCGTTTCATTTCCCAGACTCGTCCTCAGTGTTCTTCAGACTCGTCTTGTAGTTCCTTTACCTCGCGCACGGACCACGCCTCGTTACTATAAAAGACCTCTACGATAGACAGTTAGGCCTTAAGCCTGACTTAGTTGAACCTGTATCAACAAGCAGTAGTCTTCAGGGATAATACCCAGTTGAACCCTCTTCTCTCTGTACCTAAGTCCGCGTTGTGACTTAGCGTGAACCAATCCCTTCAGACTACTTGAAGACCTATTACCTCTGCGCAGGTATGACGAACGACTGACCGTGACACCGACCCCCAGCTGTGTGGGATACTAGACGGCGTACCCGCTAGTAGTCGAATTAGACCGTGGACACACCGCATTTACTTGCATTGTCAGATAGAGCAGCACCAGTGTGCGTCAGGCTCTCAAACCAAGTCTTGGACCGCTATCCAAGCAAGAACCGCTGAGTAGGGAGACCAGCCCCCGAACGTAGAGCGTGCTTAAGCACCTGAACACCGAACCGCCAACATCTGGCCTTTACGCACCGCAGGGCATAACATGAGGCGCGGAGGTAGGTGGTGAGGTGTGGAGGCAGGTGGTGAGGTGCATAGGCAGGCAGTGAGGTGCATAGGCAGGCAGTGGGGCATGGAGGCAGGTGGTGAGGTGTGGAGGCAGGTGGTGAAGCATGTAGGCAGGCAGCAGGGCGTGGAGGCAGGTGGCGAGGCGTGGAGGCAGGCAGTGAGGTGTGGAGGCAGGTGGTAAGGTGCATAGGCAGGCAGTGAGGCGTGTAGGCAGGCAGTGGGGCGTGGGGGCAGGTGGCGAGGTGCGGAGGCAGGTGATGAGGTGTGGAGGCAGGTGGTGAGGCACATAGGCAGGCAGTGAGGCGCGTAGGCAGGCAGTGGGGTGTGGAGGCAGGTGGTGAGGTGCGGAGGCAGGCAGTGAGGTGTGGAGGCAGGTGGTGAGGCGCATAGGCAGGCGGTGAGGCGCATAGACAGGCAGTGGGGCGTGGAGGCAGGTGGCGAGGCGCGGAGGCAGGCGGTGAGGTGCGGAGGCAGGCGGTGAGGTGCAGTGGCAGGTGGTGAGGCACAGAGGCAGGTGGTAAGGTGCGGAGACAGGTGGGCATGCGCGGAGGAACGTATGCACACATGGAGGGCTGGAGGCAGGTGGGCTGGCACACCATTGCTGCTGCTGTTGCTGTGCTGGTGTTACTGCCGTCGCAGTTCATGGGTCCACTACTGAGAATGTGAGCATGAGCAAGGGAGAAGAGGAAGAAGGAATGAGATGATACGAATGTGAGGTGGCACAGCGGCATGATAAAGTGTTCAAAGTTGACGGGTGAAGGTGCTGGTTGTACAAAAATTGTCAGGGAGAATAAAATAAAAGAAGGAAAAGGTGGGCATACCAATGCCAAGATCTCACTCCAACACAAGCAGGGCAGTCCAGAATTGTCCATGGCAATGTTTTGACATTAACTTGACCAAGATGTCTGTTGGGGCTCCAGGCAATGACGGTGCATGGTCGTTTTTTGGTGAGGAGCAGAGTGAGCATGAGGCATGGCTGACGTGGCCTGTTCCGAGGCCCAGCGGTGGCGGGCACTTATCTATCGAAAAGGGCATACAGTAGGAAATGCCACGATGGCTTAGTAGTAAGGTCACATGTGTTTTGTAGTCCATACCTGAGGAGGTCATGGGTTCAAACCATGCTAGACACACAATTTCTAAATAATTTGTTGGTACAAAACCCATGCCTGCAGGTACAGGTTCCATGCTCACGGGTACGGGTAAGGGGTGGGTTGAAATGTATAAACCTGTACCCGTACCTGTGATACCCTCACCCGTGAACCCGGCAGGTTACCCCTACCTGTGTCAATCACTAACACCACCTCTGGACCAGGGGAAATCATCCTCACAGAGTGCTTCCTGTCCAATCCCATGTGGATGGCAACAGATCTTACACTCAGCCTAGACAAATCCAACTGGGTCAAATGGGACAGGCGGCTGACACTGCTTACAGAAGGACAGGGGTTCAACATGTGGCTGAACGGACAACTGAAACAACCGGATGTCTCCACGCATCCAAAGGCATACTGGATATGGACAAACAACGACACCTCCCTCAGAGCATTTATCCTAAAGCACATCTCCCCCATCAAATACGAGTTCCTTGGACTGCTCACCAGAAATGGAACTTCACATGCCATCTACACAAAACTCAAAGAACAGCATGAGAAACTTGGACTCTACTCACAGGTACTGCTCTTGAAGAAGGGGCTTGAAATGTGCTTCCGGCGAGGATCGCACCTCAGCAGCATGATCAGCGAAATATGTCGCATCCACCACCAGCTCACAGCCATGGGTCCAATTAATCCCAACAACATCCTCGCCGTTTTCCTACTCAATGCCCTCTGTGAAGATTTTCAAGACCTCCAGTCGACCATTCAAGCAACATCAAGTGACCTGATTTTCTCAGTCAACTACATCATCAAACGCATAGAAAACGAAGAGGCCCTGGGTAAACATTGTGTGGAACAAGGTATTACCAATGGCATACCTGACACCACCCTTATCGCCTCGACAAACCAAAGGGGACACAAGTTTTTCTGTGAAAACTGTAAACGAACTAACCACATGACCGGCTTTTGCATCCAACCGGGTGGCAAAATGGCAGGGCAATCTATTGAGGATGCCATAGCTGCTCAGCGCGCTGCCCTCAACATACCCCCAGGGAATCCCAATACAAGCAACACTCCCAGCGAGACTCGGACCAACACATCCTCAGCTGCTCAACACGCTGCCCTCAACATACCCCCAGTGAATCCCAATACAAGCAATGCTCCCAGCGAGACTCAGACTAACACATCCCCAATTTTCATTCACGGTGTAGTGTACTATCCTCATCCCATCACTCCTGAAGCCACTCCCACCACTCACTTTGCTTCCCTTGCATCTTCCTTTCCAAACCCCTCTTCAGACGAAATTCATCTGAGCCCTGGAGACCTGTATGAATACCATGCCTTCTAGGCCCTTACTGGCAACATGTCTCTCGCTCCTTGCCTTCATCTCATCCCTTCCATCCTTGTCTGCCACATCTCTAAGCTTCTTCCTGGTCCCCATTTCCTCCGGATCTTATCTCAAGTCTCTCGTGCCATCTCTGTCTTCAAGACCTCTCTCGTGCAACTCCATCTCTCAACATCTTTATCTCTCTCTTGCACCCTCTCTGTCTTCAAGACATCTCTCGCACAGCTTCAACCTCTTCAAGTTTATTTCTCTCTTGTGCTCTCGTGCAGCCCCTCTCGTGCTCCAACCTCTTCAATTTATTTCCCTCCGCATATCTCTCTCTCACGCTCTTGCGCAGCTCCTCTCGCACTCTCGCACAACTCCTCTTGCGCTCTTGCACAACTCCTCTTGCTGGCCCCTCAAATTCTGTCTCCCTCTCTTGTTGCTCTCTACTTGAGCTCCTCACTTGGTCATGGTAACTTCAAGCATGATTCAACACTCCATTGGTCTCTGAAGTGACACATTTGTTGAGGGGGAGTATTAGATCGTACAACTCTCATATCGATCGTGTTAACTGATCTGCCTTCTTGTATGCCTTGGTCTTCTTGTGTGCCTTGGCTATCTTAATATATACCTGTAGGAATTTGTAGTTGTACTATAAAATGTGTTGTGGACATGTCTGAAATACTATCGGTTTCTATCCCTTTCTGTCCTTCTCCATTTCACTCTGTCTGGTCTACACAATCTAATACTACACCATTCCACAAACAATTGTTGTAAGTACCACACTTAGTGATCGACACGGGTAGGGGTAACCCGCCGGGTTCACGGGTGAGGGTATCACGGGTACGGGTATGGGTTTATATATTTCAACCTGCCCCTTACCCATACCCGTGAGCATGGAACCCATACCCACAGGCACAGGTTTTGTACCAACAAATTATTTATAAAATTGTGTGTCTAGCGTGGTTCAAACCCATGACTTCCTCAGGTATGGGACTACAAAACACATGTGACCTAGCTACTAAGCCATTGTGGCAATCCCTACTCTATGCCCTTTTTGATAGATAAGGTCCCCCTCGGACCTGCGTGCGGAATTGACTTGTCGGAGCGCCCACACACACAAGCACAAGGCAAGATGTCAACATGCCAAAACAACCACTCTCGTTCCCCCACCACTATGCCCTCGCCACCGCCAACAAAACCGTCTTCACCAACGATCGCCTGTGCAATACGAAACACCAAGACAACAATCATCCATTCCTCCCTATTCACTTCCCTTCTGTCCATACTGATCTCACCGACACTATCTCCCTTTCCCTCTAGTTTCTGATATGTTCATCGCCTCCTTGCTGTGTCGCTAGCACGCGACGTTGTACGCTCTCTTTTACTTAGCTACCCATTCACACTAACATTCCTTACCTCTACATTAGCTCCTTTTCCTTTCCCCTCACTGCCTCTGTTCAGTTCAGCACCTCAACGTGGCTGCTACTCTTACCTCCGAAGGCTGTACAAGCCTGGCCATCACCTAACTACTGTCATCTCTCACTTCAAATACTTTCGTTTATCATCTACAAAAGCTTACTAAGTAGGTATCTGTAGTATTTAAGACACCCTCCGGCTTGTGGAGAGGTCATCAATCTACCCATTTGTTGATCAAATCAAGTCTCTCTCTTGTCTCTGCATCATGTCCGCCTGTGATTGCCTGCTGCCTCTGCCTTGTATTGCTCACTGTTTCAGCGTCTGTCTCTGCCTTGCATCCATCTTTGCCTCATCCCGTCCTAGCCCACCACCGTTGCTCTCTCCCCCCCTCACATCATGCCGTGCCATGCCACACCACACCTGCCCCTGCATCACGCTGCACCATGCCACACCATGCCTGCCCCTCTACCATGCCATGCCACGCCACGCCACACTACACCACACCACACCACATCACACCACACCACACCACACCGTGCCGCGCCACGCCGCACCACGCCATGCCTGCCCCCACACCATGCCGCACCATGCTTCCTCTCAGATGCCCTCGTTGTCTTTTATGCAGTGTCCAAGGACATCTTACCTATTGTAACTGTATACCTTGAACTTTGAAAATAAAATAAAATACTGAGTGACTGAGTGAAATACCCATACCCTTACCCATGGGGTAAGGGTATTGAACCTAACCCATACCCGTACGCTTGCAAACCCGTACCCGTGTTCACGGGTAGGGGTATGTGTGGGTATGGGTATGGGTATGGAAAGAAATACCCATGGGTTACCCGTGTCGATCACTAACCACACTTCTCACACACTGTACATTGATACACTAGCATGTAGTTTCCTTGTTTGAGACTTGTGTCATCTCTTCTCCTTCTCGCCCGCTGTTATGGACTTACCTCAATCTACAGGACAAGTCTCATCTCCTGGCCTCAAGACTCATCCCTTCCCTCCGTCGACGCCAATCCCCATTCCGAAACATGCCTGCATGCATTGGGCCTTCTGCAAGAAGTCTGGATGCAGATGGCATGCCTAGACTCCCTATTGTTCTGACGAAGTGGCGCTCCATCTCGACATTCTGTGGGACTTATTGTGGCCTAATACTACTATGCTTACAGATCCATTGACTGGATGCTTACTGATCGGATGACTGGTTGTTCCCATGTTATTGTTCCAAAGTCCAAAAACGCACTCTATGATATCATAGCTTACTGATAGCTTATTGATACTTAGGAGAGGCTGACAGGCTTGAGAAGACTGCTTACTGATCGTACTCGCTACTTACAAATCCTTAAAGTAGGAGACTTGTATTTAAACCCTTCAAGGGTTGTAGAGTCGAGCCAAGCTCGACTTAATCAAACACCAGTCTTGCTGACTATCATCTCACCTATTGGAGTGACCCCTCTCATCGTCTAACCCACTCTTGCTCCCCTTGGATAACCTCCAAGGACCCTCGAAGCCTAGTGATTGAGCTATATCAATCAGCACTCCAGAACAGGTGAGACGCTACTGCGAACTCTATCAAGAGTCGAGCGTCAGCGATTCTTGACACCCGCTTAAACATTTCAGTATGCACCGTAGTATATAAAGGCCACACTCAATATGTAGACACCTCAGTTGTTGTGAATAGAATGACCAACTGAGGTGAGTACCATAATACTTTTGTCCATCCCTCACTTAGTTGACTCGCATGTAGCTTTCGTTCTTATAGGTAAATATACCTATAGTTGTTGTGAATAGAATGACCAACTGAGCTTTCATTCTTATAGCCTAACATGTCTTCATCGGTGAATCAACCTCAAAAACTTCTGGTGCCCCTTGTCTCACCTTGAGACAGTATTTAAAATGTCGAATGCTTGCCCTATGTACAGTAGATTATCCTTTTGTACCCTACATCAGTTTTTGCAATAACCAGTATTTGGGCTGGTTCTGTTGGGTGAAACTCTTGAGTCTAAGAGCCTTTTCTCACTTCTGAAGCTTTTTGAGCTTCCCTCTCTTCTCCTTATCACATAACACATGCAGCATGTTACAATTCAAGACTCTCAGTCATAGTGTTGGGGAAGTTTGGTTTCAAACCAATCCAAACTCAGTTTGAACTGAAACCAAACTCCCAGTTTTGGTTTTGGTTTGGAGATTCTTGTTGACAAACCAAACAGTTTGGTCTTGGTTTGGGAAACTGGCAATCACTGCCAAACAGTTTCACTCTCAGTTTGCTCCTCAGCTATTACACAGAAAACAAAAACAAAAATACAAATTTTCCTTCCACATCAACAATAACTTGAGTGCCACTTTCTGCCACAATCTACTTGGATGCTTCTACTATGGTTGCATCATCTGCTGATTTCCAGTGGTACAATGATGCAGATGATGAGTATCCAATTGGCCAGAGTCCTACTGAAACCACAACATCTCCCACTAATCCTCCTGCCGTCTACTCTTCTGCTGGTCCTTCCAACCATGTCCAACAGCTATGTGGCCAGCCAAAAGTGACAATAAACACACCTCCCCCTGGTCATCCTCTCCCTAAGCCTGTTCCTAGCATCCAATGCAAGACCTCTCAGAAATGACCCAATTCTGACAATGGCAAGAGCTCCATCCTGATGTTGAAAAAGACCACAGTGTTCCAAGTAGTGTTGGGGAAGTTTGGTTTGGTTTGGTTTAAGGCAAAATTTCCCAAACCGGAAACCAAACCACTCAGTTTCTGGCAAAATTTCCCAAACCTAAACCGAAACTGATACAAACCGTTTACATCGGTTTGGTTTGGTTTAAACTTAGTTTGAGACCGTTTCCCATGGCATATCCGGCCCGAACTGGCATATCTGGCCTGGACACCAGTGAACACAACTGGGATCAGCCACTGCATCCTGCCTTGTTATGGACTTACCTCAATCTACAGGACAAGTCTCACCACCCGACCTTTGGATTCATCCCCCCTCCTTTCGAGCCATGCCCATTCCTATCCCCAAACACGCCTGTATGCACTGGGCCTTTTGCAAGAAGTCTGGATGCAAGTGGCATGCCTAGACTCCTTATTGTTCTGAAGTGTGGTACCTTTTGTTCTGACGTTCTGTGGGACTTACGATGATCTGATGCTGATATGCTTACTGATCCAATGGCTGACTATTCCCATGTTATTGTTCCAAAGTCCAAAAACGCACTCTATGATATCATAGCTTACTGATGGCTTACTGATACCTAGGAAGAGCTGACAGGCCTGAGAAGACTGCTTATTGATCGTGCTTGCTACTTACAAATCCCTAAGTAGTAGACTTGTATTTAAACCCTACCGCAGTTGTAGAGTCGAGCCAAGCTCGACTTAATCAAACACCGGTCTTGCTGACTATCATCTCACCTATTGGAGTGACCCTTCTCATCATCTAACCTACTCTCGTTCCCCTTGGATAACCTCCAAGGACCCTCGAAGCTTAGTGATTGAGCTATATCAATCAGCACTCCAGAACAGGTGAGACGCTACTGCGAACTCTATCAAGAGTCGAGCGTCAGCGATTCTTGACATAAGTCGAGCTTTAAATAGCCAGTCAAGACGAAGGCTCTGAAAGAAAAACTCCAGGGGAAACAGAAGGAGGAGCTACGAGAATCAATAATCGTAAGCTTCCCAGAGGACCCCGAAGAAGCAGCAGACTTCCAGAACAGGAGATCAGACAATTTACCTCTAGCACTTAGAGGAATTGCCCTTTGGTCGATAAGACAGGACTTCGCCCAATCATCTTACACCATCCTAGGGATAGGAGGGACTTGGGTGCCAGTGGAATATATCAACAACCAGTGGTATTACACATACTGGAGTCCAGAGGAAAGAACATTTTGGACGACCAAGAAGGATCTCATCGAGAGCCCGAATAAACACGGATTGGGGACATCAGCTGAACCCTACCGGACTGAAGAGACCAGAAAACAGGATACTTCTTCAGAAGAAGACACGAAAACTGACGAGCAGTCAGAGTCTTCAAGAGAGAAAACTCCAATACTACAAAGACATGGAGTAGATCGAAGCGAATACAGTCTTCACGTCGAGACACAGCTGCTGCCAGAAGTAGAAACCATTACTAGGCAACTGAAGAGAGTCGAAATCAGCCCACAACGAAGGTTGAACGAAGCCATCGACCAGCTTATGATGGCCACAATGACTTCCACTGAAGAAAGAACCGCAGATGTCACCTTCCAAAGCTTACAAGAAGGACCCTCAATCCAAACCACCTTCACTCCCATCCCAGTGCCAGACCCAGCGCACGGAGGAGGAGGTGATGGAGGAGGGGGAGGAAATCCTCCAGGAGGAGGAGGAGGTCCCCCAGGAGGAGGAGGTGGTCCCCCAGCCCTTCAACCAATGGCCGCTGCGATGCAACAAGCAGCCCAAGGAGGAGGAGGGCTAGATGGACACCCACCAGACATCTTCGATGGGAACAGGAAAAACGCAGAGTCATTCATGTATGACTTCACAGTTTGGGCCTGGATCAATTCACACAAAAGAGTAATGGCTCGACCCCTGAGCCGAGTAGCCCTGGCCATCACCTACATCAGAGGAGATAGGGTCCGAGAATGGACCAAAGCCCAAATCCGCACCGCCAACAACAGAGTAACGGACGGAATGAATGCAGATAATGAACAACATTGGATAAGGTTCAAAAATGACTTTGTCAACACCTGGAAGGACGACAGCCTACTCGAAGATGCTCAGTTCAAACTATCAGCACTGAGCATGAAGAAGGATATGCCCTTACACGAGTACATCTCCACCTTCAATGCGCTCATCACCGAACTAGGGTGGGACAGGAACCACCAAGGAACAGTTCGGGCGTTCAGGATGGGGCTGAAGTCCTGGCTTGCCACCGCAATTCTAAGGAAAGACAACTGTCCGGCCGACGACGATCTCGAAGGGTGGCAAGAGGCCGCTAGGAAAGAAGTTGTCAAAGCCAAAAGAATCAAGCAAGAAGCTGGAGGCTTCGGAAGGGGAGGACTCACCGTTCGGGAGAACATGTTCCAACAGTTCTTCAAGGACCACCCCGTCCCAAAGAAGGCCCCTAGGGACCCAGACGCCATGGATGTAGACGTCATCGATACTAGACCTAAGGGTCGACCCCCGGGAAAGTTCCAACAACTCACCACTGAGGAGCGGAAGAAACTCATGAGCGAGGGTCGATGCTTCAGATGCAAGAAACAAGGGCATATGTCCAGGAATTGCCCAGACAAAAAGACGACGCTTGGAAAGAAGCCCACCACCAAGGTCATGGAGGCCGAAGAAGAGGGGTCCACTGCAGAAGACGACAAGGATGAAGTGACGTCCCAGACATCCACAAAGGTCGGATCAATCAAAGGGAAAGGAGGATTAATGGCACACATCAATGCCTTGACCATTGAAGAAAAAGAGGAGCTGTTCGACAAACTAATCAGCGAGGGTTTTTGAGAAATTCCAAGTCGACGGCCTGGCTTAGGAATACTAGCATGAGCAGAGAAGAACAAGAAATGTACATTAAACGACTCACTTCTATGAATGTACCGTTTTCCTTTCAAACTGCTCATGCGAAGGCCGAAGAAACAGCTCTGTTGGATAGTGGAGCTACAGAGAATTTCATCGACGAAACTACCTGGAAAAGAATGAAGGTCGGGAAACGACCTCTAGTCAAACCAATCAAAGTCTATAACGTCGATGGAACAGAAAACAAACAAGGAGAAATGACTCATTACTGCCGCTTGAGAATCTCCTACAATGACCAAGAAGACCTCCAAGAGTTCTACATCACAAACCTGGGGAAGGACCGCCTAATATTGGGATACCCATTCCTCCAACCTTCAACCCAAGAGTAGACTGGAGAAAGGGAAAGCTGCTTGAAGGCACGGTCAAGATTCAAAGCAGCATGTACAAATACCTGGACCGCATGGTCACCCGGTGGCAAATCAAAGCCATTAAAAGTCTGGGTAAGCCCAAGGAAGACGAGGCCATCTATGTTAGAAGACAAACCATATCTCAGGAAATGGCCGAACAGTACCATCAGAAGAGTACCACACAACCGCACGAGGTGCCAAAGGAGTACCAAAAATACAAGGAAGTTTTCTCCGAGAAATCAGCCAGGAAATTCCCCCCCGACCGAAACCCAAATGCCACAGTAGAACTATTACCGGGAGCTCCGGAACAGCTGGACTGCAAAGTCTACCCTCTGACTAAACCCGAAACAGAAACACTGAAGAAATTTCTCGCAGAAGAATTGGAGAAAGGGTTTATCGAGGAATCAGCCTCGCCTTACACCTCCCCTGTATTCTTCATAAACAAGAAGAACAGCGCCGATAAGTGACTCATCATCGATTATCGAAAACTCAATCAGTGGACAAAAAGGGACAATGGCCCCTTACCTCGAATTGATCGCCTACTGCAACAAATGGAAGGGAAAGAGATCTTCTCAAAGTTCGACATCAGATGGGGGTATAACAACATCCCTATCGAAGAAGGAGATCGACAGAAGGCAGCCTTCAAAACACCACTGGGGACGTACCAACCTAAGGTGCTATATTTCGGAATGAAAAACGCCCCAGCCCTGTGGACATGACTGATGTGGCGCGATTTCCGACCGTGGAGGGACAAATGGTTCGATCATATGGACACTTCAGCAGGAAGCTATATGGACGATTTCTTCATCGCCAGCAAGAAGACATCCAAAGGGAAGGAAGGACACAAGCAATGTACACACGAACTGCTCGAACTGATGGCCAAACATCACTATCATTTACGACCGGCAAAATGCCAATGGGAACAAACACAAATGGAATTCCTGGGAATTCTGGTCGAAGCGGGGAAAATGAGAGTGGACCCAGCCAAACGAGACGGAATCAGTAAATGGCCCTGAACACTCCAGAGCAAACTGGACGTCCAGCGAACCATGGGAGTCTTACAGTACCAAAGAAGGTTCATACCGAACTTCGCTCACATAGCCAGGCCCATCTTCGCCACCATCAAAAAGGGACAGAAGTTCGAGTGGACTAAGGAAGCGGAGATCGCCTTAGACAGCCTCATCAAGAAGATCGAAGCTGATCCTCAATTAAATCATCCAAACCCTGATAAGCCCTTCGAGGTGGAGATCGATGCCTCAGACTACGCCACAGGGGCAGTACTCATCCAAAGGGACGAAACAGGAAAGCGGATGGAAGTGGGGTATCATTCCGAAGCCCTCAACCAGGCAGAAAGGAATTACGACGTCTACGATCGAGAATTCCTGGCCCTTATCAGGGCATTCAAATTCTGGAGATACCTTCTAGAAGGCTCGCCACACTGAGTCAAGGTTTACACGGATCATGCCAACCTAACCAAACATAGAGAGGCGCAAAAACTCTCCGGCAAGGTGGCCAGATATATAACCTTTCTAGCAAGGTTTGATTTCGACATCTGCCACCTGCCTGGGAAGAAGAACGCCGTGGCAGACGCCTTGTCACGAAGATCAGACCACATGCCATCAGAAGGGGAGGAAGTTAAGGCAATACCGCTCCCAGACCACTTGTTCATCAAACTCATCAGACCAATGGCGGTCGAAGAGGAGATCCGAAGACAGCAGAAACGAGAAGAGAACGTCGCGATCCTAGAAGGGTGGAAATTGAAGTACGACATCCAAAAGAAGAGAGGATACTATTGGCATCAGCAGGCCATAGTAGTACCCAGGCCGGAGCAGATCCAGAAAAGCTTGCTGGAGATCTACCATGATGGGCCTACAGCTGGACACCCTGGACGAGCTAAAACACAACAAGATCTCCGGCGATATTACTGGTGGCCAGGAATGGGCAAATTCATCGAAGGATACATAAAGGGATGTGCAACGTGCCAGTCAAACAAAGTTATACACCACAGGAACGCCCCTGGATTATACCCAATCGATCCAAAACCTGAGGCGCACCCCTTCCAGACGATAGCCATGGATTTCATTGTCAAACTTCCCACCTCAAATGGGTACGACGCGATCCTAACCATCACCGATCACGACTGCACAAAGGGAGTCATCCTAATACCTTGTCGAGAAACAATGAATGCAGAAGAGCTGGCAAAGGAATACAAGAATCGAGTATTCCCTTTCGTGGGACTACCCAGCAAAATTATCTCAGACCGGGACACAAGATTCACTAGTAACTTCGCCAAGGAAGTTTGCTCCCAACTGGAGATAGAGCAGAATATCAGCAGCGCCTATCATCCCCAAACAGATGGACAGTCAGAAAGAACGAATCAGAATGTCGAAGACATTCTAAGGATCTTCTGCAACTACCAACAAACAAATTGGGCAGACCACCTCCCAGTCGTGCAATATATGTTGAATGCACGAGTATCAGCCACCACAGGAAGGACCCCTTATGATCTATGGATGGGATACGTACCAAGGGCGCATCAGCCGGAGCGCCCAAGTGAAATGCCCAGAATAGAATGGTACAACACGAGGATAAAAGAAGCAAGACGAGAGGCGCAAGAAGCAATGAAGAGGGCGCAATCGTTGTGGAAGAAGGACACAAAGTTCAAGGAATATCAGAAGGACGAGAAGGTGTGGCTCGAGGCAAAAAACATCCATACAACTCATCCGACTATCAAATTGAGACCCAAACGATACGGCCCCTTCGAAGTCTCAGAAGTCATAAGCCCTGTGGCTTATCGATTGAACCTTCCGGAACAGTGGAAGATTCATAACGTGTTTCATGCAAGTTTGCTAACACCATACAAGGAGACGGAGGAACATGGGCCTAACTATGAAAGGCCATTACCAGACCTAGTCGAAGGACAGGAAGAATGGGAAGTCGAAAGAGTGTTAGACTCTCGGAGGTATGGGAGGACGAAGAGGTTGCAATACCTCTTGAAGTGGAAAGGATATCCCGAAGCGGAAAACACCTGGCAAGACAAAAAGGATGTCTTCGCGCAACAATTGATTGAAAAATACCACAAGGAACATCCCACGGCTATAAAGACTGCAAAGGTACAAAAGGAAGGGCCAATGGACGGCGAAGACCCCCATCATTCCATCGCAACCCTCACTCAAGCCTTCTCTCGTCTCACACTAGCCTACATGTCTAACGCCCCTTCACCCACACCCTCACACATCTCAGTCATATCCACTCGCCCCGGCACACCTGAAATCCTTCGAGTTCCCCCTCGAAGGGAAGATGCAACTACAAGCAGGGAAGGAAGCATCCCTAGCGTCGAAGAGCTCCTTGTACCGCCAGGACTTGGAGTCATACAAGCACGCGAAGGACTATTGGTGCATTGGGAAGGTAGCAGTGCTGGAGGTGAAGCTTCGGGGTTCCAAGAACCTGTCCGGCCTGCCTCCGAAGCCCCTGATGAAGGGGCAAGAGGAGCTGGCGCAACCCTCACAGAGGGGCAGACCGGTCTCCCACCTCCGACACCTGCCAGTACCAGCCGATCCCTGGAGGAAGAAATCACCCCTACCCCCGCTTCGTCACACGCCACCGCCAGCCAACAAGCCACGCCTAAATTGGTGGGGCACGAAGGGGACCAAGACGAGGACGACCACCCAGGAGAGGGGTGGGTTAGGTGGAACCCGAGTCGTAG
The DNA here is from genome assembly GCA_022376545.1 of Russula dissimulans. NCBI lineage: Eukaryota > Fungi > Basidiomycota > Agaricomycetes > Russulales > Russulaceae > Russula > Russula dissimulans. The sequence goes on along the minus strand of WTXJ01000161.1, from coordinate 25,941 downwards.
TTTCACCAAGACAGAAGTCCTGCAGGAAGACACTTACAAATGGAAAGGAGCTAAGTACCAGAAGTTCCTTATCCAAAACGGCGACCCTAAGGTGTTTAGCACCATGGGGAAAGGGAAACTGGAGTACGGAGAGAGCCTCCACCCTGCTCCTAGTCGGAGGATCTTCCCTTGGGAATGCAAGGAAGAAGACCTCGACAAATTCCTGCCGGAGCATTATTTCCGAGACCGATCATTGATCAGAGGGGCGGAGCTGATCAATGACAATGGAATTTTCGCAGAAGTATATCGCCTGCAGTCCTCAGCAATCGAAAAGAAGTACCTCGACCTAGAACAAGAGCGGCTTAGCAAGGAAGCACAAGCACTCACCAACAAGTGGGTAGAACTCGACCGAAAGAGGCGAAACGTCGAATCGGAAATCCGAGAAGCAAAGAAGTACCTCACCGAAGCCCAAGCTCTGGAGAGGATTAGGGAGGCCTACGACGACAGGGACCCAAAGGCGCTCATCTCCCCAGGAGAAGGGGGAGACTGGTTGATGAGTATGGGGATGGGACAAAGGTACCACCTACCCCATACACCCAAGATCCTCGACAACTGCCATTATCATGGCTTAGGAGCAGGCCACACAGAGGATCAATGCCACGACCCTCATAACAGGTGCCGGCCCGGGGAACTCTGCGCAATCTTACCCCGACACATTGGCAAGGTACCTCGGTGCCCGTATGCATACCTCCAAAGCAAAAGGGAGGAAGCAGAGAAGCAGGGAAGTCGAGACCGCATTCAAAAAACCCTGCAGCCCTTTCCTGCCGCTCCCGCCGATCCATCTTCCACTGGATCGGTGGAAACCATCCAAGGAGTCCGTGGCCAGCTTCCTGGAGAGGGAAGTCAAGATGCCCCCGGCTCTCACTCGCCTACTAGATCCAAGGGACCGAAAAGGGGGAGAGGGCAGTCAACCCCGCGTCGCATGGTGGCATCCTCTGCTGCACGCAAAGGGAAGGGACGAGGGGTTCCAGCTCTTACCCCCAATGAGGACTCCCGACTCGGCCCTCACGTCCTATCTCAAGATAAATTCCCTATGACCGACGAGTACCTGACCATGTGTCAGGAGGTCTGGAATTGCACTCGAAAGCATGCACAAGACGCCTACCCCCTCACTCGCATGGGAGTTGTCGTGGAACTCTATCGATCAAAACAACGAGAGAAAGAAAGGAAAGAAAGGGAAGACCGAGAGGAGGCAGAGGCGCAGAGGGACTACCACCTCGAAGGAGGAGAAGACCCTGACGACTACATTAACTGGGAGGCCCAAGATCGAGGTGACTGAGAGCTGTGGAAAGCTCGACCTTAAAGGGGAGATGATGTTATGGACTTACCTCAATCTACAGGACAAGTCTCACCACCCGACCTTTGGATTCATCCCCCCTCCTTTCGAGCCATGCCCGTTCCTATCCCCAAACACGCCTGTATGCACTGGGCCTTTTGCAAGAAGTCTGGATGCAAGTGGCATGCCTAGACTCCTTATTGTTCTGAAGTGTGGTACCTTTTGTTCTGACGTTCTGTGGGACTTACGATGATCTGATGCTGATATGCTTACTGATCCAATGGCTGACTATTCCCATGTTATTGTTCCAAAGTCCAAAAACGCACTCTATGATATCATAGCTTACTGATGGCTTACTGATACCTAGGAAGAGCTGACAGGCCTGAGAAGACTGCTTATTGATCGTGCTTGCTACTTACAAATCCCTAAGTAGTAGACTTGTATTTAAACCCTACCGCAGTTGTAGAGTCGAGCCAAGCTCGACTTAATCAAACACCGGTCTTGCTGACTATCATCTCACCTATTGGAGTGACCCTTCTCATCATCTAACCTACTCTCGTTCCCCTTGGATAACCTCCAAGGACCCTCGAAGCTTAGTGATTGAGCTATATCAATCAGCACTCCAGAACAGGTGAGACGCTACTGCGAACTCTATCAAGAGTCGAGCGTCAGCGATTCTTGACATGCCTCCACTGCATTTACTAATAAAACATGTTTTCTGGGAAGAATCGTCTGCAAAACATAGAACACAAACTACATAGGCACAATCCTTAACATGGCCAACTTCTTTCTATCCCACCCGATTCTGTTAATTCCTGAAAATTTGGTGCCCCTTTGTTGCACTGGTACTGCTGTTAGTCACTTGTATTACATAACTGACGTTGTCTCGTCTCGCGTTTGTGTTTGCATGTGCGTGCTGACTTCCTTCCCACTCCTTGACTATTCCATGGGCTCAATGAAGTAAGTAAGTCACAGTTTGATCTTTTTTACTTATCAGTCTCTACAGGTACCACATCAGTGTCAATTCTCTCCATGCGAGGAGGCACTGGCATCAGCACCAGTGCGATATCATGCCAATCCCATGCCCCGCCTGCCTGTATGCCCACCTGGACGCCCAGATGCTTGTCCATCCCCATATCCATGCTCAGACGCCCGAACGCCCGGGATCATGCCTGCCCAAACCCACAGATGCACGCACGAATGAGTGCACAAACACGCACAGATGCACACATAAATGCATGCACAGACCTACGGACGCATGCATGGACACACGAACGCACGCATGCACGAACTCACGAACTCACGCACGCACGTGGGCACAGATGCGTGCACGGACGGACGGACATGCGAATGCACCCATGAACAAACGCACCCACCCACGCATGGACGCGGGCATGGACATGGGCACAGATACGTGCACAGCTGCGTGCACGGACGTACGCATAGATGTGGGCGGGCGGACGCGCGAACGCACCCACACACATACGCACGCATGAATGCATGAACGAACGCACCCACCCACGTATGGACGCAGGCATGGACGTGGGCGGGTGTATGCATAGACACAGGCATGGACGTGGGTGGGTGTACGCATGGACGCGGGCATGGACGCAGGCAGGCATACGCACAGATGCGGGCATGCATGCACGCACGCACGCACGCACACAGGTGGATGTACACACAGATGCAGGGATGGACGGGCGGACACGGGTGGACATATGCACGAATGCGGGCATGGAGGCATGCCTGCACACCCATCTGCACATACATGGCATTTAATGACTTAGAAATAGAATATAAATTTATCATGTATATATCATAGCTTTAAACTGTGAAAATAAAGAATGTGAACCCCACAACACTGCTGGAGCTATGAGCCAAGCCATCAAGAGCAAACCGAGTTTGAAACCGTTTAGGGTGATCAGTGGTTGCCCAAACCGAAACCAAGCTGTTTGGTTTCTTGGCCAGATTCTCCAAACTGAACCTGAAACTGAAAGTTTGGTTCAGTTCAAACTGGGTTTGTATCAGTTTGGAACCAAACTTCTCCAACACTAGTTCCAAGGCAAGAAAGTAACTGCAATCTCACTTGATTCTGAGCCAGAGGTGGACAATGCAACCAGTACTGATCATGGCTCAAGTTCTGACAATGATGACAATCCATCTGTCAAGGATAAATGCATAAGTCTTTGCTGTATTATGCGGTTATCTACTAATACAATATACTACAGAAACGTATCAGCAGCCACCATGTCCATAGCAAAGACAAGTGCTGTGTTGACATCAATCTTGTGTATGAGGAGGGGAAGTGTCATAAAGGTGGTGAAATGCTAGATGGGTGGTGGTGTATCCTCTGCAAGTATATACTTTATTGTTCTCTCTCAGCACATGCTAATCCTATTATACAGGAAGAATCCATAACCTACCAGCCAGTGCAGGCTTCTACAAGCTCTCAAACTTGACATCAACTCTCCATGCACATTTCACACAGGAGGGTGGTGAGCACTACAGATACTACCATGAGATGTGCAAGAAGAACAACATCCCTGCCATTGCAAAGAGCCCTGATGTGAATAGAGTTTAAAAGTCCAGTTGCATGGACTGGAAAAAGACTGCAACCCAACTGGACTGCAACTGATTGCAACCGGACCTTCAGTTGCAGTCCTTTGGGTTGCCAAAAGGTTGCAGTTGCAGTTGCATTGATTTCTGATAATGTGATGGACTGGTGTTGGACTGGTTGGGACTGGCTACAACTGGTTGCCGGACACCTAGTGATCTTCACGGGTGACCCGCGGGTGTCATGATGTCGACCCGTACCCATACCCGCGCTTACCTGTACCCATGGTTGCGGGTACGGGTTTTGTGCTCACCCGTACCCGCAACTACAGGTATGGGTTACCCCTTCCCCATGACCAAGGGTACACCTGCAGGTGATGCAAAATGGACAGAAAATAAATGCGAGATTAACTCAAATTTCACAAGACTAAAATCTGATTACATTGATATGAGCATTGGATGATACGAGGCTTTGAGATTGTTGCTTAAGCATGGGCTGGGTGACATTGTCCTGGTCAGCAAGTCTGGCAGCAAGCTTTTGGTTTTCGTGGACCTGGTGGTGTTGTAGGCATGGTTATGCTGTCAGCGAGGAAGGGTCCGAAGGAACTGAGTCCGACAGGCAGTCACAGACTCCGACCAACATTGCTGTGTCAGTCGAGTCGCATTGGGTGGCAAGATCAGTTGATGTTGGGTGAACTACTCTATTTGCTTGAATGTCCTTACTATGGCATGTTTCCTTCAATGATCTACATTCTATTTGTGATGCTTCTCAGATTGAATGCCATTTACAAGTAGCTAATTAGTCATGCATGTGCGCGCAGCATTGGGAACCAATCAATGACTCTGCTCACCTTAACAGGCACATTCTAAGTTCAAGGTGCATGGGTGGTGGATTGCTTACAAATCATGTCTGTCTGTTTATCATTGGCAAATAACAAACAAACAACAACAAATGTTGCAAAAATTTCAGAGTCGTTGCCAGCCAAACAAGTGTTTGGGCCATACCTATGTCATGTGACAAGAGATGTCATTCAATGTCCGCTAGTGTCATTCAACGTTCAGTGTGACATGTTTGTTTTTCTTCACCACTTGCAACATTCAAGCTCATGCATTCGTATGTTACATCAACGGCTGCCATCTTTGGCGCCGTGATGCTGCAAGTCCACTTTGATGGGCTTGTTTTAACTGCAAGTGCAGCCTTTGGATCTGACACGTTGCGTGGCACTTGTGTGTTACATCAATGACCACCATCTTTGGTGCCATGATGCTGTGAGACCACTTTGATGGGCTTGTTTTAACTGCAAGTCCTTCAGATCTGACGTGTTGCATGGCACTGGCATGTTACATTGACAGTCGTCATCTTTGGCGCTGTGATGCTGCAAGTCTACTTTGATGGGCTTGTTTTAACTGCAAGTGCAGCCTTTGGATCTGACACATTGCGTGGCACTTGTGTGTTACATCAACAACCACCATCTTTGGTGCCATGATGCTGCGAGACCACTTTGATGGGCTTGTTTTAACTGCAAGTCCTTCAGATCTGACGTGCCAGTGTGAGGTTTCAACACTGATGTAGGGTTCCCCTTGGAGCTGCATGCGGAATCGACTTGCTGGAGCGCCCAGTCACTCAAGCTCAAGGTGACTTGTCAATACGGACAAACAACTCACTCCTTTCCCCCACCACTATGCCCTCGCCACCGTCTTCAAATCTGTCTTTGCCAACAATTGCCTGCGCAACACGGAAACACCAAGACGTCAACCTCCCACCCTTTCTATTCACTTTGTTCCTGTCCATACCGATTCCTGTCGACACTATCCCCTTTCCCTCTAGTTTCTCGCCATGTTCATTGTCCCTTTAATATGTTGCTAGCACGTGACGTCATACGCTTTTATTTACTTAGATATCCACTGATGCTAAACATTCCTTACCATTACACTAGCTCCCTTTCCACCTTCGCCTCTATTCATTCAGTGCCCCAACGTGGCTGCTATTCTTACCTCCGAAGGTTACACAAGCCTAGCCATACTGTTGTCCCTCACTTCAACACTTTCGTCTACTATCTACAAAGCTTACCAAATAGGTATCTCTGCTGTATTTAAGGACACCCTCCAGCTTGTGGAGAAAGTGGTCAATTAGTCCACTCTTTGATCGAATCAAGTCCCTCTTCTGTTCTCTCGTCTCTCTACGTCCTCATCTGCCCATGTTTGCTCATCGACTCTGTGCCTGTCTCTGCCCCGTATTACTCACTGTTTCAGTGTCCGTCTCCATCTTGCACCACTGCGTGCATCTCATCTCATCTCGCCCCACCTAGCCTTACCACCGTCGCCTTCCCCTTTCCTCTTCCTCCCCCCTCTCTCTCCTATCTTTTACCTCTTGGTCTACTCAATTCTACTCGCATCAACGCAGCACTCTGCACACCGACTTTGCATGTTTTTCCACTGTAAGTGACACTCATCATCCATAATGCCTTGACTGATGATTTGTTCAGTCAACAGTAGACTTAGTATGCCCATTTGCACCCAGTTTCTTGTATTCGCGTTTGGTTTGACCGTAGTAGTATTGGCACTTGTGTGTCATTGCTCTATTTTATCGTTGCTACTATTGATACAGTAGGTAGTTGATAATACACTTGTTTATTAACACCCATTAATGGTGATGCTTGTCGGTTGCCTCATCCTACAGCAGCCTGCATGGCAGTTCTTCTGCCTGCCTTTCCACCTCTTCCAACCTTCGACCTCGACTTTGAACATTTTACCACGCCACCAGGCCGACTCGCATTTGCACCATCTCACTTTTTCTCCCTCTTCCCTTCCCTCTTCCACTCGCATCTTGCTCTCGGCCTTCTCTCAGACGATTTCCCTCTGAAACCTTCTTGGAACTCAACTCAACAGCGACACTGGGAATGCGATGTGATGGCAGGAAATAGCAGTGATGGCCAACTGCGGCGGTGGCGGTGGCAGTAGACGGTGACAGCAGTAGCTGCAATGGCAGCCACAACACAACGGCAACACAGCAGCCGCGACGGCAATGCAGCAGCAGCAATAGCGACTACGACGTGACCGACATGCCCGCCTACTTCCACATGTCCGCCCGTCTGCGTGGCACCATCTTCGATACAGACCCCGTACATCTGCACATCCGCCGCACCCATGCCATCTCTCTGCATGTGTACACTCCTGCACACCCGCCGGCATGCCTGTCCACATTTTTGCTCGTGCTCACGCCACAGATGCATGCTGGGTGCCCCACAACATTTAGGGCCCATTAGATAGAACATTCTCATGTATATACTAGCACCTTGAAAATAAAAAGCTTGTACGTGTGAAACCAAAATGGGTCTTTTATTCAGTTGCAACCAGTCTTTGGGCAGTTGCAACTGGTTGCAAATCAACTGGTTGGGAGTGATATGGACTGGTCTTTTTGCTTAGGTGCAACCAGTTGCAGTGGGTTGGGGAAGGTCCCGGTCCGGTCTTTGAGAATTCAGCTCTGGGTGCAACCAGTTGCAGTCCCGGTCATGCCCAAAATGGGCAAAAGACTGGACTCAACCGGACTTTTAAACTCTAGATGTGAAGGAGGGCGATACCAGTAGCATGCAGAGCAATATTAGCCCCTTCATGACCTTTCCAGCACCAGTGCCAGTGTGGCATTGGGAAGGCCTTCTCTCCCACCTTTGTGAATGGATTGTCCTTGATAATCAGGTGCATGTCTCATCGTCTATCGTATCCTACTTGCTAGGGTGTGACACAGGTATGGGTCAACCTGTCATGAACAGTGACCTCCGGAATCACAGAAACCAAAGGGAACGGACAAGGCAATGTCCAGAGACCCCCCTGCAATAATATGGGATGCCCCAGTAAAGGGGGACAACCTGAACACTCCCACAACTTCCCCCAGACCCCCAAGGTGCCAGCAAGGCCATACACAAATAGATCCAAAGAGAACCCCTTGGGAAATCCCCAAGGGAATCCCCAGATCACATCTAGGACCCTAGACGATCTAGATATTTCTAAGATTGGAACAGGGGATAGCCAGAGGTACAGATCTGGCCACAGATCTGCATCAATCCTAAAATACCCTGAGAAGCGAAGTGGCCACAACCCCCAAGGAAGCGCGCCACAACCCCAAGCGCCCAGAATAACTCCTCCCCAACCTGTTGGACATTCCAGACCAGGAACAGATGGCATTATGCCATTGGAACAACAAGACAGACCAAGAATAGCCCCTAGAGTAATAACGCTTACTAGAGTACCATCCCTGTGTATATAAGGACTCCAAATATGAACAGACAGTCCTCAGACTGTCCATTTGTGACACTCCCATCACTTCCTCCCCTTGCTGCCTTGCACCAAGCAGCTCAGTGCCTCTGTCCTCCCCTGTACTCTCTGTAATCCCCTGTGTCTCGACACTTGACCCATATCGTCAACCTACATCCCTCTGTCCATCCAGAACCCTTCTAGCGAATTACTGTCAACCCAGCAGTAAGTTCGCCACACAACCCGTGGAATTTCGGTCACAGGTGGTCATGGGTGCAGGTGCAGGGTCGCGTTCACTACATCCACATACTACTATACCCTTACCTACAGGTTATGAGTTTTATCATCATGGGTTATTATGGGTCTTATCATACTTGTTTACTTGTCTGTGGGCCTGTGGGAATGGTTTTTCTCCTCAATGCATTCATTCTCATCAGTCTGAATAGCTGTCACACACTCATGATGACCCTTCAAGCACTAGTGTATGACCCTGGGGGTGCTAGTGATAAGCGGGAGTTCATCAAGATCTGGTTGGACCACTACCATAAGCTGCTTTTTTTTTTTTCACTTGTTGCCCCATCATCCCACTCAGATGCCCCCTCAAGGATCCATTCAGTCTCCCACAAAATCAACACGTTCTTCACATTCCTCACTGCGATCCTCACTACATCAGTACTTTTGCATCAATCTGAAACACTGAGAAATTCATTCAGTCATTTCAGTCGTTTCAGTCACTCCAGACTTCAGACAGATTTCTAAATGCAAGATAATTTGTCTTCAGTTGTTTCAGTCACTCAGTCAGCCAGCAAATGTTTTATTTTCAAGCTCAAAATCAGGGTATATACAACAGATTCCTAACTAATATCCAAATGGTGTGCCGCAGAGGCAGGGAGGCATCCCACGCAGGTGTGTAGGCTGCTGCTGTTGCAGTCAGCATTGCGGCCACTGTTGTTGTGGTTGGCATTGTGGCTGCACTGTTGTGGTCATCATCATGGCTGCTGCTGTTGCGGTCATCATCGTAGGCGCATGCATTGTGGTCATCATCATGGCCACTGCTGTTGCGGTCGGCATTGACACTGTTGTGGTCGGCATTGACGTTGTTGCAGTCACCATTGTTGATCATGCAGACAATGTGCCACGCAGCTGGGCAGGCACAGAGACAGGTGCAACAGCTACACAGGTGCAGGAGTGTGCAGGAGTGTCTGTGTAGTGTGCAGGCAGATGGGCATGCCATGCAGGTGGGCAGATGTGTGGGTGTGGGTGGGCATGTGTGCATGCATGTCTGTAAGCCGTGGTTGTAATTGCTGCTGCTGCTGCTGCTGCTGCTGCTGCTGTGATTGCTATTGCGTCGTGGCCGCCATCGCCATTGCGTCATGGCTGTTGTTGCCATAGAATGGTGGGCCACCCATTGCCACTGTTGCCATGCTAGTGCCACTGCCATCACAGTTAACGCGTCTGCTGCTGCCACCATTGAAGCCCAAAGCACAAAAAATGACATAAAGAGGACGTACCATCATGACTGAATGTCAAACTGCAAGGTAGACGATGGGCAGGCAGTCGAGACACAGGCAGTCAAGACACAAGCTGGCATCGGTTCTAGGGCTATGGTGAAACCCTGAGAGGACATGGTGCAGAGGAGGGGCTGACTGAGGTGGGAAGAAAAGGGGGAGAAGTGAAGGAGCGACTCGTGACTTCTGAAATTTTTTGGTTCAGATTCTGACTAAGCACTTATGTCCTTATTTATAGCAAAGGGGGCATACAAGGAATTGCCATGATGGTTTAGTGGCTAGGTTGCATGTGTTATATAATCTACACCTGAGAAGGTTGTGGGTTTGAATCACGCTCGACATGCAAGTTCGTCATGATGGCATTAATATCAACTGAAGTCTGAGGTGACTGGATTGTCTGAAATGACTGGAAATATGCACACACCACCTGTGAGACAAGGTCTGAAATGACTGAAATGTGTGATCTGAGAACTGGCCAACTGAATCCATTCAAAGCTGACTGAGATCAACTGAAATGACTGATTTCAGTCGATTCCAGTTGATTGCAAGGTACTGATGTATCTACCTCGCTATCTACTAGACATGATTCTGGACATAAGGCTCCAGCTAAACGTGTCAGGAGTGCCACAAAGACAAGTACTCAGCCCCCCAAGTGAACTAAGCATGCCATCTCGAATAGATCATCATGGCCTGAGACTGATGTTGAAGCCAACAATATCCCATCTGATGACCATCTCAGTGCTGCCACCAATGATGTTTCGGAAATTATCAATGTTGATTCTGCAGATGACAAGGTTGATGACCTCAAGCGGGATCTTGGTAAGTCTCATATTACTTCTTTTTGTATGCTCTTAGTGACTTTAATCTCAAGCTAAGGCTAAAACAACTTGGCATTCCACAATATATTCATTTTTCAAACCAGATGTCATCGTTGAGAAGCACGACAGCTGTGTAAGCCATTTTTTCACTTGCACCACCAAGCAGTGCAAGAGCCAGGCATGGGGTGTTCAACATTTTCAAGACAAACAAGACAAGTCCTCCACTGCGAACCTCAAGCAGCATGCAATACACTGCTTTGGAGTGGAAGCTGTCAATGCCACTCTCAAGGGGGAGAAGTTTACTCCTAGTGGCAACATTTTTACCACCTTTGCCCATTGGTGACAGCAGCTGGTTACATATTCTCATTGAGCCCACACAATCCCAGAGATGCAGTAAGTATTGTTTGAAATGTATTTTTTTTTTGATCTAATGTAAGCGCGAAGCGTCGTGTTGACGCACTGTGAGTTTGTTTGGCAGAGTCAAGTTCCATGAGGGATGGGGAAAAAGGGTTTACATTGGAAAGGGGAAAGGGAAATACTCCAAGCGAGGCTGGCACTCTCGCGCTGGCTCGCTCCCTCTCATACTCGAAGTCTGTTAGGGCTTATATATATGGTTTGAATATGCAATACTCATCGGCGATGAGAGCGAGAGCGTCGGCCAACATGGGCGCATGCAAGGTCGCCATTTGGTTGCTAGACATGTCGAACGGGTGGCATATGGTAGTGTAAGGTAAAAGAGGCTAAGGCAAGAAATAGAAAGAAGGGAGCATACAAAAGAAGTAATCTACAAATATCAAATGCTGTCCGAGAGGCACTCCGAAAGGCCATTCCGAGCCCAGCGGCGGACCTCCCCTTACACCTGCTGGGGGGTCAAAAATTGACCGTCCCCGGTCAAGCATGCTTTTGCGGTGTGATACGAGTCGTGGCAGTGGTGGCGGCAGTGGGGTCTTCTCAATTTGAGGTGCCAGTGACATGTGTGTGCGAGGGTGCGCATGTGAACAAGGTGACAATGCTGCTGGTGGAGTGGGTGGCAATGCTGTGTTTGGCGGCATCTCTTCATATGCTTGCGTGGTCCTTGTGCTCGTGGTTGCTGCTGCTGCTTCTTTGCTGAGGTAATGTTCTGATTGTCAATTTTCATGGGGCATTCTTCTTCGAGGTGGTTCTCGGACATGGCATTAGGCAGGCAGGGCAGGCAGGGCAGATAGGGCAGGCAGGGCAGAAGCAGTGGCAAAGAGGTGGCAGCAGGTAAAGGTGGCAAGGTGAGGACCGGCAAGGACAGCAAAGTGGCGAGAGGTGAAGGCAGCAAGGCAGCAAGAGGTGAAGGCAGCAGCACCAATGAATCATGTGGGGGTGGGAGATTGGCAGTAAGGTTGAGAGATGAGGGTTGCAGTGGCAGGTTGAGAAGTGGATGTGTTGACGTGGCAGTGAGGGTCGAGGGCTGGGACTGTGGTCTGAGAGCAAAGTGAGGGACACGAGGGCCTTTAGGTCGAGGCGTGCAGGTGAATTTGACTTTGCTGGCAATTGTCGCATGGGCTGATGAAGAGACTGATGGTGCATTGCATGGCAGAGGTGTGGTGGGCTCTGACAGTGGACGTGGCGGCGAATCACAAGGTAGAGGGGTCAGCATAATAATATTGGGACAAGTCGCAGGTGGTGGTGTGGGTGGTGTGATGCGTGCGGGTGACGGGCGAATGGGGGAAGAAGGAATGGATTGTGCATCGCACAGCAGTGGGGTAACAGGCCGAGATGATGGACATGGCAGCAGGTTACAAGGCAGGGATGTTGGCACAGTCACACTGGGATGAGTTGCAGATGGTGGCATTGTCACGAATAGTGACCTCAGAGATCACAGGAATCAAAGGGAACAGACAGGACAATGTCCAGAGACCTCCCTGTAATGAAAGGGGATGCCCCAGCAAAGGGGGACAACCCCAATGCTCCCAGAACTTCCCCCAGACCCCCAAAGCACCAGTAAGGCCATACACAAATAGATCCAAAGAGAACCCCTTGGGAGATCCCCAGATCACATCTAGGACCCTAGACGATCTAGATATCTCTAAGATTGGAACAGGGGATCACCAGAGGTACAGATCTGGCCACAGATCTGCATCAATCCTAAAATACCCTGAGAAGCGAAGTGGCCACAACCCCTAAGGAAGCACGCCACAACCCCAAGCACCCAGAATAACTCCTCCCCAACCTGTTGGACATTCCAGACCAGGAACAGATGGCATTATGCCATTGGAACAACAAGACAGACCAAGAATAGCCCCTAGAGTAATAACAACGCTTACTAGAGTACCATCCCTGTGTATATAAGGGCTCCCAATATGAGCAGACAGTCCTCAGACTGCCCATTTGTAACACTCCCATCGCCTCCTCCCCTTGCTGCCTTGCACCAAGTGACTCAGTGCCTCTGCCCTCCCCTGTACTCTCTGTAACCCCCAGTGTCTCGACACTCGACCCGTATTGTCAACCCACGTCCCTCTGTCCATCCAGAACCCTCCTAGTGAACTACTGTCAACCTAGCAGTAAGTTCGCCACAGGCGTGGGCAGTGTATCACAAACTGGGGGAGTTCACATGAGCTTGTTGAGGTGAGCCATGGATGGTGTGACGAGTGATCGGCACATGGGGGAAGTGACGGTGGCTCTGGTGACTTGCAAGATGGGAGTTTGTGTCGCCTCCTCAATCTGGCTTGTGTTGACTGTCTGTAATTTGACATGGGGTGGCTGGTCGTGAGCAGGGACTGCTGGCCTTGGTGCAGGTGGTGGAGGCATGGTGTGTCCAAACTGCTGGTTATGGGATGGGAGCCACGAGCACTCCCACTCATCGTCATCGGAATCCCATACGCGTGGGTCCCGGTCTTGCTCAAGGAGGCGCTCCCATGATTGGCGGCGGTAGAAGATGGTGCATCCAGCATCACGAACATCACAGTAGTCGAAAAACACTCCTCATGGTTGGTTGGGATACTCAGCTATGAGGTGATGGAAAAGTGCTTTGCAGTCTTCGGGGTGGAAACCATGCCAAAACCACATGTCACGATCTTGCTTGGGAGTGGGATGCAAGATGTAAACTGGCCAGCTCAGGTCTACAAAGCATTCATAATAGTTGATTACCTCATGATCACTGCTCATATGGGACTCTGAGACACCTTTGATTAGCTCAAGGAGCACATACTCATCAGGGCTTGCTGTAGATGGACTAGGATATGGGTGACTGAACACAGCGGCGGTGGTGGGAGCATTCTGCAGCTGTCTGGCAGGCGTGGCAGCAGGAGTGGTCAGTGCCTGGAGGGAGAAGGTAGCTGTTGAGGAGGATGTTGCTTTTGCAAACTTGGGCACAGGGAGGGTTGTCACGATGTTGGGGAAATGGTGAGTGCAGCGGGCATACAGGAGAGCATATGTGTGATCTTGCATTGATAAGCCATGCATGCGACTCACTAGATCCTCTAGCTCTCTGTCCTCAGCCTCGTGAGCATCATAGGCATCTACATATGGATTGAGAGGTGGGGAAGTGTATCGGGCATGTGTGTGGTCTCACAGGTCTCATTCGCCATAGCTGAGGAGGCACTCATAGCTGCGCTGAGGTCGTTCCTGTCTGCTGGGCTGGGGTGTGTAGTATGACATGTTGGAAGGAATGTGGGAAGGGGGAGGAAAGGCAGACATAACACAGCGCGAGCACACTCAAGCAGCTGGTCAAAGGTGATGGCGAGTGTTTGTGGTGTGCTTGGGGCCTGGGGGTTGGAACTGTAAAGACTCTACCTCACTGGGGCAGCCAATTTGTAAGCGCAAAGCATCGTGTCGACGCGCTGTGAGTTCGTTCAGCAGAGTCAAGTTCCATGAGGGATGGGGAAAAAGGGTTTACATTGGAAAGGGGAAAGGGAAATACTCCAAGCGAGGCCGGCACTCTCGCGCTGGCTTGCTCCCTCTCATACTCGAAGTCTGTTAGGGCTTATATACATGGTTTGAATATGCAATACTCATCGGCGATGAGAGCGAGAGCGTCGGCCGACATGGGTGTGCACAAGGTCGCCGTTTGGTTGCTAGACATGTCAAACGGGCGGCATATGGTAGTGTAAGGTAAAAGAGGCTAAGGCAAGAAATAGAAAGAAGGGAGCATACAAAAGAAGTAATATATGAATATCAAATGCTGTCCAAGAGGCACTCCGAAAGGCCATTCCAAGCCCAGTGGTGGACCTCCCCTTACACTAACATCGGTCTTTATCAGTGCCCACATCACGAAATGGGTAGCAGAAAACAATTGTCCTACAAACATTGTTTCCGATCCTGAACTTATCAATCTCCTAACAACTGGTCGTCCAAACCTCAAGGTTCCATCTCCAAACACCATCCGGCGTGATGTCAAGGCCACATATGTGAAGTGCCATGAATGTATAGCTAAACTGCTTCAGGATCACCCAGGGCATATCCACATTGTGACTGATGTGTGGACATCAACCAACCATCGTGTGTTTGTCATATGGACTGTGCACTTTGACCATGAGGGTTGCATGTTGGCATTTTTGTTGGATTTTGTGGAGGTGCCTGAGTCCCACACTGGGTTAGCATTGGCAAAGGCTTTTCAAAAGATGCTTGAGGGCTATGGGCTCGAAAAGAAGGCTCGTCATACTCACTTCTGGTGTTTTTATCTCACCTATTTTCTCACAGATCCTCAGTGTGACTGCCAACAACACAACTCCGAATGACATGCAATGAGAAGCCCTTGCAGAGATGGACAACTCATTTCAGGAGGAGAATCACATTCATTGTTTTAACCATACCCTGCAGCTCTCTGCCAAGGCTCTTCTCCATCCCTTCAATCCTGCATTAGGAATGGCTGCTGATGTTGATGGCAATGGGGGTCAAGACGACCTCCTGGACATGGGAGATGAGGATGGTGAGGATGGGGACAAGGACAAGGACAAGGACAATGACTTCCCAGACATCCCTGATGCTGACAACAATATTGATGAACTTGATGACCTTGATATGGATTCACACAAGCAGCTGATAGCAGATATGATGATCGTCTGCACCATGGTCTCAAAGCTTCATCAGTTTTCTTTTTCAATCATATGCTCAACCACTATCGCTCTCCCCACATGGTGCTGCTATTGCAAGGAATTTGGCCTGAAATTGCACATCCTTCCTTGGGATGTTGTCACTCGTTGGAATTCCACTTTCTATATGCTTAGCTTCACCTTGAAATATTGTGTGGTCATCGATGCCATGACTGCCGACAAGGCCTTGAAGCTCCGGAAGTTCGAGTTGGAGGATGAGGAATGGTCAATCGTCAAAGATCTGGTTGCGATCTTACTGGTAACTACTGTTCTCTATTGCCCATGCCGGTATTAATGCTCTTACATAGCAATACAAAAATGCCACACTGTTTTTCTCCCAGGATTCCACTAGTGTTGCAGCTATCATCCCTGCTATGGATTGTCTGACAGATTCTCTCAACCAGCAAACTAGAAAGACACACCACCCTGCAATTACTGCAGCGATGAAGCTAGCACATAAGAAAATAGACCGGTACTACTCACTTACTGACTCCTCAAATATGTATCGCATTGCAATGGTGCTGCACCCTAGGATGAAACTCGAATACTTCTGCAATCAGAAATGGGAAGACAATTGGATCAAACAGGCTGAAAACCTGGTGTGTGAGGAGTACCATTAGAGTTTGAAAGTCCAGTTGCATGGACTGGAAAAAGACTGCAACCCAACTGGACTGCAACCGATTGCAACTGGACCTTCAGTTGCAGTCCTTTGGGTTGCCGAACAGTTGCAGTTGCAGTTGCATTGATTTCTGATCATGTGATGGACCGGTGTTGGACCGGCTGGGACTGACTAGAACCGGTTGCACCACCTCACCGGCCTCACCCAGGCCCCCTCAGCCATATGGCAGCCATTGCCTCACTCGCTCTCTCACTCTTCCTCTTGCTGCCTCAAGCCCATCGGGCTCTTCCCTTGCTGATGTCAAGTCATCGCCATGCTCAACCTCATCATGCCCCATCCTTTGCTAATCGATCACCCTCTCAGACAGACCCCCTCACATTCATTTCGATATTTGTTGTTGATTACTGTGGTCCTTTCGTACGTGTTTTCTTCTCTTTCTCCCTATTCGCTGCACTGGCCAGATGTGCACTCTGATCTGCCAAGAGTTCTCCTTTCAGATGTGCTCAGCGTCTCTGCCCTTGTGGATGCGCTCAACAACCCCTCAGTTGGGAATGCAACGGAGACCACAGTCCTAGGGCCATTCTTCGCAGAGGACGCATGAGATGGTCAGTTTGAGCTGCCCAATTATACCCTCACACCCTCACGATGCCCCACAGTCCCACTCGGAGAGTCAATCGCGTCGGAAGGGAAGGGTGATTATATATATGTACAGGGTCGTGTCCTCAACTCAAGTGGCAAGCCCATTCCAGGCACGGTCATTGAGCCGTGGGAGATGGATGACAAGGGTGAGCAAAATGTTTGTTCTCATTGTACACAATGGCAATGGTTGACCATCATCTTTTTTTTTTTTTTCCATCCCATCCACCAGGCTACTATGACACTCAGTACATAGAACACCACATGCCCGACTGCCACGATAGGCTGCGAATGGACGCAGAGGGCAGGTGTGAAATTTATTCATAATGGTATGTAGGGTATAACACAGGTTACACCGTGGGTAAATTATTCCATACCATACCCGTGACCTGTCACACCGCACCTGTTAGGCACACCATACCCACGGTTACGGGTTAAACCTGAGGGTTCAGCCTAAGCTTGGACACCAATTCACCTCACTTGTACCTTTGGTTACTAGACTTAGATAACTTTCAATTAGATTATGGTGATGCATTACTCTACTATTGGCTCTAAGATACACATACTAACTACTTGATCCTGTGAGCAAGAAAGTATGAGTCGATGAGCACAAGCTGCGCAGCAAGGCGAGGTGAATTCAAACATGGGTTGGCATGGCCACGCAGTAAAGCATTCGGGATTGAAAGGAAGGACAAGGACAAGGAAGGCGACAGGTAGACCAATGTGCGATAGCGGACCCCCGCACATCACCATACATGATGAGCGTCAAAGTGTGCACCTGTTGTGCACTGCTGCCACTGCCACAGCCCTCGCTATTGCTATTGTTGTTGTTGTTATGTGGGTCACGCACCATGATCTCATGGTGCAGGAGGATGAGGTCGTGCTTGTCAGCGATGGGGGTGAAAGCGGTTGGCAATGGTGGCAAGAGTGGTCAGTGATGGGGGTGAGAAGGGTTGGCAATGGGCGAGCATGTGGCATGGTGTGGCATGTCATGTCATCATTGTAGCACATGGCCCATTGTGTCGTGTCGTCGTCATGTCACACTGCAGCCACATGGCTGCCCATCGCATCACCATTGCGTGTTGTGTCGTGGCACATGCCACCCGTTGCATCACCATCGTGTGTCGTGACTTGGCCATGTGGGTGCCCGTCACACCACTGTCATGTGTCATGCTGTGGCCATGCTGGTGGTCAGTGAAAAAAAGAATAAAAACAAAAAGAAAGAAGAAAACAAAGGAAAAAAACAAAAACAAAAATACACTGCAAACAGAGTGGGATCAGTAAAAAAAAAAAGGGGGTGGTGCAACTCACTGTGTTGATGTGTCGTGTCGCGTTGCTGCTGGTGCCCATGCATCCCTGTGGCACCGCTGTGTGGGACCTGCATACAAAATCTGATAAGGGTTGGTTATGGGGGCGGGAACGGTTGGTGATGGGGGTGATAATGGCCAGCAATGGAGTGAGAACAACGCCTGATGTGGGCGTGCCATGAGGTTGCCGCTGATTGATTGTGGGCGATGTCAAGCGGGCGGTGTATCATACTGTAAAATAAAAGTGAACTAAAACAAAATGAGAGAGAACAAGACGTACAAAAAGAAGCTAGAATGGGGACACCAGTGTGACAGTCCAGGAGGGCTATTTGATTGAGATCTTCAGGGCATGGCGAGCTCAAGCAAGATAGTGTCATCTTGTTGGCCAGGTAAGGGGTCCGATGGGCTTTTGGGTGATGAGTGGTCTTCGGTGCGCAGTCGGTTTTGAGGGTGACGAAGGTGTTGGAGGGTGGCGAGGCGGGAGTAGCGAAGTTTGACGTGCGGCGAGGGCATGTGCAGGGGCGGTTGATGTGTAGCTGCTTGGAACCACTCGTTCTGAGCTCACACAGGCGATCGTCATGGAAAACAGTTTTGCGTGGCAGCAGAGAGAGTGAAGGGGACCAGAAGGGTGGGTGTTGTTTGTGCCTGTTTACGACGTGGTTTTTTTTGAGCAAGCAAGCGAGCGAGTGCTGGAACAAGCTGATCAGGTCTGTAGCTGGGGAAAGTTCTTGTAATTTGCACATACTGTATAAACCCGAGAATACCTGTGACACCGTGTGGGCAGCCACAGTTCCTGGCAGGTTGACAATGTTCAAAACCATACCTGTACCCGTCAAACCCGTCACATGATCACCACGGGAAAACCTGCACCCGTGATATACCCTAATGGTACGTCGCTTTTATGTTATTTTTTACTCTTTGGAGCACCTGATTGACACGATGGATCAGGGAATGCACTAGGCACCGCATCCACATGTCTACCTTGCTTGGCTTGCACGCACATCCTGTACGCCCCATGCCCACCTCACAGGGCCAACCGCTTCCGCCTGTGCACACACCATTCACATGCCTGCCAGCGCTTGCCCTATGATGTTACACTCCTGCAGGGTGCAAGGGCCAGACGTTGGCAAGTTGATTTGGTGTTTTCTCAAGCAAGCACTAGTTTGTTCAATGGGGGCTGGTCTCCTGTACTCAGTGAGCACTCTCGTAAGAGGCTGGTCCTGCTGCAAGTAAATGCGGTGTGTGTAGAAGTCTAAGTTGACCACTGAAACAGTGTCCCTCCGTGGAGCGGTTTCTACCATGAATTCTAAGTCATTCTGGTAAGTTCTGTGACAAAAGCTAAGTTGCTTCCCTGCTGATAAGAGGGTTCCTTGGTTCCTTGAGATGTTCTTGAAGAAGTCAAACAGAGGTCTTCCCTCTTGGAAGCTACTGAGCACAAGAATGCAAGATTCAAGTTAAATCAGGCTTAAGGCCCAATAGTCTACTTACAAGGGTTTATATAGGGAAAGCCATCAAGGCTTGGTAAGGGACAAGTCATCAGTCTTTGTAAGTAGTGAGTTAGAGAACAATAAGCAAGGTGAGGGAATGAGTCAGACAATAGGGAAGGGGATTAGTGAGCATAATAAGGGTGATGAGTAACGCGAGAATGATCAGTAAGCTTATGGGAATGAACAGTAAGCATAATGAGTCATGCGGGAATATCATCAGTAAGCAGGCCAGAAGATCACTAATCACAGCCAAAGTTTGTAAAAGAGATGAGTCAGAGTGGAAATGAGTCAGGTAGGTACAGTAAGCACAGTCCGAGTCAACAAGAGAGAGGAAAAAGATAGTCCGTGGGGCAAATCGTAGCATATAATGTATGTGACGTGACAGCAATGGCACAAGCAGTGATAGCGACGATAGCAACAACAGTGGCGACCACGCAATTGTCATACCCGCTCGCCCAGTGGCAGCGACATCAACTGTGACAGTGATGGCTGTTGCAGGTGATGCCATGGCAAGAGCAGCAATGGGGATGGCAACCACAGCATGATGCCCACGGCAACACGTCCACACCCCACACCCACCCCCACACCTGCCTGCCCACGCATCGCGACATACCCACACACCTTCTTCACACATGCCTACCCATGTTTATCTACCTGCACACCCATACGCCTCTATGCCTGCGCACTTGCTCGCATCACTGCACACCCCCCATAACCTTTAGGGGACACTTAAAGATAGTCATAATGTATATAACATAGCCTGATAATAAATTTCTTTGTATGCGCGAAACTATGAATGTGTTGAAACATCATTCATACTTGGTTGCAACCAGTCTTTGGGCAGTTGCAACTGGTTGCAAATCAACCGGTTGGGACTGATATGGACCGGTCTTTTTGCTTAGGTGCAACTGGTTGCAGTGGGTTGGGGGATATCCCAGTCCAGTCTTTGAGAATTTGGCTCCGGGTGCAACCGGTTGCAGTCCCGGTCCTGCCCAAAATGGGCAAAAGACTGGACTCAACTGGACTTTCAAACTCTAAGTACCATACTAACTATGAGAAGAAATCTACCAGCATGGAGCCCATCTGGGAGATGTTGACTACAGGATTCATATCATTCAGAGATCTTTCTGTTGCCACCTGCCCCCGTGCGAGCGAGATCCAGGAATACCTCAGCCTTCCTGATGAGCTGGTAAAGGATCCCTTGAAGTGGTGGATGAACAGCAGGCACATTTATCCAAATCTCCATTGCATGGCCCTCAATTATCTTAGTATTCCAGGTTCGCCTCCATATTTTTTCTTGTTATTACTGACCATGTATCTAGCCACATCAACAGCCAAAGAACGAATTTTCTCACAAGGTTGTCATCTTCTCCCATTCAGTTGCAACAGCCTTTCGCCATCCTCCATTCAAGCCTTCCTTTGCTTTGGGTCATGGGTGTGTTGTGGCCTCATTCTTTTTGGTGATGTGTTGGCTGCTGTGTCCAGAAAAGGGTCCTCTAGTGTTTCAGAAGAGGTTTAGTTGGTTGCCCTTTGTTTGTGTGCCCTTCATAGTATAGTATCATGGCTCTAATCTGGTGGAAATTGTGATCAACTGTCCAAGTGTTGAGCTGGAGCGCCCTAGCGGACTTACTGGCTCTAAGGACTTATGGACTCAGACTTTGCTGGAGTCATCTTATGCGACCCAAGATACCTTTTACGTCCTAACTGGACTTCTTTCCTATTGTAGTATACAGACACTCGTGCTACGATCATTCCATTCCTTTTGTTTATCATGTCGTGTTGTACACTCCCTAGTTACAATCGTTACTTCTCACAATTACTGTATGCTCATTATGTACTTCTTAGTTGCCCTAAGCCCAGGGCATTATGCCTATTACTCAATTCACTTATTCCACACTCTCTTTTCTCTTGCACTTGTCATACTCGTTGTCAAAGTACGTTACACGTTCCTTGTCTGCTGACATGTCTATTGTGAACGCTTACGCATCCTTATACTTTATGCTTATGCACCTACATGGTCTGTGCACCCCCTGTAGTGTATAAATGGTCTAAATTGTTCGCTCTGAGACTCTAGTTCCTCACTGACGAGTCTCAGGTAAAGTACTACGCTCTCTAATATAGTTCCTCACTGACGAATCTCAGTGTGTGCTTCAAACCCAGCTGCTATTTCAACAGGTTATGGGCCCTGCCCCTAGCAACTAAACCAAGACTACAACACTCACAACACCAATCTGTGAGTTGTCTAATTGACTCCCTCTCCAACAGGAGCCCCTGTGCTCGCTGTCATGTCTGTGCTGGGGCCTTACACACCTTGCGCAATGCTTGCGATGGACCCAGGTGTGGGTGAAGCAGCAAAGCCCTCTCCATCCCTGCACGTTATACTGTAACTAGTTTAGGGGCCTTACACTGCCCATAGGCAGGACTGGGGAAGCCCAGTCTGGCTATTTGTCTAGTGAATGGTTGGCCATCTGCCCTTCAGTGGGAGTGGTTTTGGGGTATCAAGGCAGTGGGTAGTCAACCCCACTCAGCTCTTGCCTCTGTTACAACTGCGCTACGCTACCATAGTAGACACACAGTGGACTGATGGCCTAAAAACCTGAAACCACTTCGTTCATGTGCCCAATCATCTAGGTGTTAATGTAGAGCTCCCCAGACAGCAGTAGATGGCGGTGTTCAGCCATGTCTCTACTGGAACTTGCTGGTGGCTCCCTCTACACATGAACCCCTTGCACTGCACTAGCACATTGAGTGTAGGCATGCATCAGAGTAACTAAAAGTACTATACCTACTACAACTACGCTACAAAAAGCGCATATGGAGGCAGGATACGATAGTATTCTGGCCAAAACAGCTTCACAGATGGGGAGGTGTCACCTGTTCTTGAAGAAAGCATTGTCGCTGACCGCTCCTTGGCAACAGAAATCATCCCTATCATGGCAAGCGCCACTAGCTCACCTACTTTGCCTACTCTAGGCACCTTGGCCGCTGGATCTTCCAGTGTCCCTGTATCCACAAGACTCACATCATCTCATGGCACCCCCTTTGGGATGCCCTTGGGGATCAGAATAGAGCAATTTGATGGCATGGACTGGAATAACTGGTCTGGCATTATGGAGGCGATCCTGGCCCTTCATGAGGCCGAAGATTTAATCACCCTTACAGCAGCACCTGCTGGTCATGACCTGACTGAATGGGACTCCCTCCAATGCCGAACCAAAGCATTCCTCCACCTCTACATCAAACAAGATGTATACTCTCTCATTGCCGACAACACAGCTCTCCCCACATTTAAACACAAATGGGACAAACTGAAAAACACATATGGAGGCGCTTCAGGCAGCACCACCGTCTTCAACTTGTGGATCCAACTCACACAAGCCCGACTTGACAATACCACTCCAATGGCTGCACAGCTAGCCAAAATCAATGAAACTCGTGTCGCTCTTGCAAATGCAAGCATGGGTGTCTCTGACACCCAATTCTGTCTTATCCTCCTCCACGCTCTCCCTGCCTCCTATGAGGTACTCGCTTCTACAATACTTGCCTCTGGACCAGCCACAGACCTGAAACATAGTGAGATTATCACTTGTGTCATAAATAAAGAAGGTCGACAGGCCAGAGGGTCCTCATCTCTTAATGTGGCTAAGGCTGCCCCTATCAAAGCAAGTGGCAAAGGCAAAGCTAATAAAAAGGATCACTCCCAGCTCACCTGCTACTATTGCAATAACAAGGGGCACATCAAGCCCGATTGCCGTAAAAAGAAAAAGGACAAGAAGGAGAAAAAGGAAAAAGAGGGGTCTAATAAAGCAGCCAACGCTCATGTAAAAGTAGAACCAACGGCCTCCATTACGGAGGTCCCTGCTACAGAGCTTGAGGTTTTCCTTTACGCTGCTAGGAAAGACTCCTGGATGTTAGACAGTGGAGCGACACATCACATCTCCCCTCACACCTCAGACTTCAAGACTTATGCGCCTATTCGAGGCGCAATATGCCTCGGTGACAAGTCCACTGTGGCTCAAGAAGGAGTTGGAACGGTTGTCATAAAAAGCCAAGAAGGATTCAATATCACCCTGAGCAATGTGCTCCATGTGCCATCTGTAAAAACACACTTCATCTCAATCAGCGCACTAGAAGAAAAAGGGGCAGAAGTATCCTTCAAAAAAGGCAAATGTGTTGTCCTAGTTAAGGACAAAATCATAGCTACAGGGCACAAGGAGGCTCGTCTTTATTGGCTTGAAGCCCAATCAGCCCTCAATGCACACATTCGGAGTAGCGCCACCTCACTACACATATGGCATCAGCGTATGGGACATGTCTCCCACAACACACTCAAAGAACATGGGGTGAAAGCCCTCAAAGGACTAAATATCAATGGTTCTACCGTGGCCCCTTCAGTATGCCACAGGTGCGAGATGGGTAAATCTACTTGTCAACCCTTCCCTGGTTCTGCCAAAAAGACAAGCAGAATATTAGAAATTGTCCATTCAGACTTGGTGGGTCCCATGCAGACCGCCTCAATACAAAAGTCCCTCTACATTGCCACCTTCATTGACGACTACTCGCGGCATGCGATAGTCTATTACTTAAAAACCAAAGATCAATTCAAGCAGGTGCCCAAGCAATTCCTGGCATGGGTGGACACCCAGACGTCAGAAAAGCTGAAAGCCCTCCACTCAGATCGAGGAGGCGAATACATAGGACATAAAATAAAGGACATTCTCAACCAGAGGGGGATAGAACATCGCCTTACAATGCCACACTCACCGCAGCAGAATGGGAAAGCTGAGGAGTTTAACTGCACTATTATGGAGAAGGCCATGAGCATGCTACATGGTGCCGGCCTCTCCAACGGCTTTTGGGAGTACGCAATATGTGCTGCTACACACATATATAATAGAACCCCATCCCAAGGACTGCAATGGCACACTCCATATGAGCGCTGGGACGCTGGTCACGTTCCGGACGTCTCCTACTTCGGAGTTTTTGGCTGCAAAGCCTACATGCACATTCCTAAAGATGACAGGAAAAAACTTGATGAAAAATCAATCATGACCACCTTCATAGGGTATGAGCCTGGCTCAAAAGGCTATAGGCTCTGGGACAAACAAACGCACTCAGTCAAGCTCTCCAGGGATGTGACCTTTGACGAGAGCAGTTTCCCCTCCCTGCAGACTGATGAGCCCCAATCCACCAAGTCTCAAGAGTCCACTCAGGACTATATTACATTTTTTCTGGTGTCACTCGCACCACCAATGCAAGCACCATCACATCAGTCAGACGATGATGAAGACGATGATGATGAACATGTCGAGGATCTTGTCGATCCTAAAGTTGAACCCAAACAAGAGCAACCACTCACTCCACCACCATCAAGACCTGCTCCTCCTACCACACCAGCACAAAAAACAGAGCCACCAACTTCACCACCACCACGTCAACGTGCAGAATGAGTCGAAGTTCTCCCCCTTACCCCTGAGTTACACATTCCTGTGGGGATGGACAATGTACTCAGGCGCTCATGGTGTGTTCCGGTGCCAAATCCCCGGTACTTCAATCCGGACAATGCGGTGCTGGACTCAAACAGGTGGCTCGGCCATGTGGAGCTTCTCTCCATGGCCTTTGTGGGACGAGACCCGGTCACCTTAGCCGAGGCTCTGAGGTCAAAAGATGCAGATGAATGGATGACTGCGTGCCAGTATGAACTGGACGCTCTAGCAAAAAATAAAACATGGGAGTTAGTCGATCTCCCTAGCAGTTGCAAAGCTGTAAAATTGAAATGGGTATTCAAACTAAAAAATGATGGATGCTATCGTGCTTGCTTGATGGCTAAGGGATTTATGCAAATCCCAGGCATAGACTATGATGAAACCTTCTCCCCCGTCGCACACTTCGAGTCACTATGACTATTACTAGTGTTAGCTGCACTAGAAGATTGGGAAATACACCAGATGGACGTCAAATCGGCGTTCCTAAATGACGTGCTCGACGAGGAGATTTACATGGAGCAACCACAAGGTTTCATAGTCACCGGACAGGAGACAAAGGTTTGCCACCTTAAAAAGGCAATATACGGACTCAAACAAGCCTCCCACGCATGGAACCTACAATTCCATGGACTCCTTACAGGAATCGGCTTTAAGCGGACGAGCGCCGATGCAGGTGTCTACACATGTCATCAACAAGAGGGGGAGGACCACTATTCATTATTCTATATGTTGATGACATCACAATCATGGGAGCTTCTCTTGAAGCCGTCACACATCTAAAATCAAATTGCCAAGAAATATGAGGTCATGGACCTAGGCAAGATAGAATCATACCTGGGCGTCAGAATCCTTTGGGATTGCCCCAACAGCCTCACCATAGACCAATCCAGCTATATATGAT